>JAWPHD010007039.1:0-135281 GCA_037043455.1 Cyrtodaria siliqua | reverse complement strand
GAACAATTTCAACTGGTATTTAGCGACAACGCACATGAGCCGGACTCCTGTGAAGAAAAACGTGTAACAAGCAAAAAAGATATTAACAAATAATATTAAAAATTCCGTTTGACTCGGTTTGTCATCACCACACCCCACACCCACCTCATACCCATCCTATTATGTGAAACTCTCCTACGCCCACAGTATCTATGACTTGATTTGGCGAGTTATTTTGCATCTTTATTTTTTATTTTTTATTCTTGTTAGTTCTTGTTCGCCCTATGGCAACTTAGGCCTTTTGGCGAGCTTTTACAGTAGGTGGTTAAAATTGTTTGGAGGGGAAATTTGGATGGGAATAGTTGTTTCAATAATGGGCAAGAATCCAGGTAGACAACTGTGTCCAGTTTTATAGAATTTGGCCGTGAAATTCAGGAAGGCGATTAGATTAAAAGATAATATAGTATATTAACTGCCCTTAGATGTTTATATTAAGCTACTGGTTGGTCTATTTAATTATTTTTAAATTTAAATTGAGGATACATTATATTCCAAACGCCAGCGCGTCACCATTTTATTTTTTTTTAAAAATTATTCTATCTTAATATTTACATACTATACATACTCCATGTTTTATCTGCCTCGTGCTCCCTTCCAGAAGGAATGGAAATCATTAGATGAAAGACATATATTTTTAAAACACAATAAAATAAAATAAAATAACCCAGTGTTATTTTGCATCTTACTACTTGTTGTTTATATTGCACCCAGTAACAGACAATAAACAATACTCCGGAGCAATGTAGACCACCGGTCCCCATATATAATACAAACTAGTGACATACTTGGCATTATACAGCTATTTGGCAATGATCTACATACCTGTATATCCATTGGACAAACGTAGACAAAGAGACATACAATATAGTTACAAACATTTTAAAGTGATAACACAGCAGAAGGCATACTTACTATTACGTGACATAAGTAGAAGAAAGAAACGTCATAACTATTGACATATAAACCATATGAGATTCTATTTATCTGGAACGTTTTCCTGTATTTACGTATTAATATTTTAAACTTGGAAAAGAGTTTTCTCTTAATACAGCTTTTGTAAAAATCTACTTATGAAGAGGATATGTTAGCACTTATCAAATTGAAGGAGACGTATATAAATACTATATATACTATCAGGGGACTGTAGATAGACGTAATATAAACGGGTCCTGATACTATCCATGATTTCGAAAACATTTCGGTATTGACAGCGTAGGTCCAATGCAAGGAACATGCAGTTCGTCTTCTATTTCGTGAGAGTTAGTCATGTTCATATGGGAGAATAGTGTGTCTATGTGGATATTAGTGTGTCTATAGGTATATTAGTGCGTCTATTGGGATATTAGTGTGTCTATGGATATTAGTGTGTCTATGGGATATTAGTGTGTCTGGTGGATATTATTGATGTTCTCATGGATCATTAGTGTGTCTGTTGGATATTAGTGGGTCTATGGGATATTAGTGTGGTCTCCTGGATATTAGGTGTGTCTATGGAAATGAATATTAGTGTGTCTATGGAATATTAGTGTATGGGGAATATTAGTGTGTCTATGGGAAATTAGTGTTGGTATGTCTATGGGATATTAGTGTGTCTATGGGATATTTAGTGTGTCCTATGGCAAATATTAGTGTATGGGATATTAGTGTGTCTATGGGATATTAGTGTTAGTATGTCTATGGGATATTAGTTGTGTCTATGGGATATTAGTCTATGGGGATATTAGTGTGTCTATGGGATATTAGTGTTAAGTATGTCTATGGGATATTAGTGTGTCTATGGGATATTAGTGTTAGTTTGTCTATGGGATATTAGTGTGTCTATGGGATAGTTAGTCTATTGGGATATTAGTGTGTCCTATGGGATATTAGTGTTAGTATGTCTATGGGATATTAGTGTGGTCTATGGGATATTAGTGTTAGTATGTCCTATGGGATATTAGTGTGTCTATGGGATATTAGTGTGTCTATGGATATTAGTATGTCTATGGATATTAGTGTGTCTAGTGGGGATATTAGTGTTAGTGTGTCTATGGGATATTAGTGTGTATATGGGATATTAGTGTTAGTGTGGTCTATGGGATATTAGTATGTCTATGGGATATTAGTGTTAGTGTGTCTATGGGATATTAGTGTGTATATGGGATATTAGTGTTAGTGTGTCTATGGGATATTAGTATGTCTATGGGATATTAGTGTTAGTGTGTCTATGGGATATTAGTGTTGTCTATGGGATATTAGTCTATGGGATATTAGTGTGTCTATGGGATATTAGTGTTAGTATGTCTATGGGAGATATAGTGTGTCTATGGGATATTAGTGTTAGTATGTCTATGGGATATTAGTGTGTGTCCTATGGGATATTAGTGTGTCTATGGGATATTAGGTATGTCTATGGGATATTAGTTGTGTCTATGGGATATTAGTGTTAGTGTGTCCTATGGATATTAGTGTGTATATGGGATATTAGTGTTAGTGTGTCTATGGGATATTAGTATGTCTATGGGATATTAGTGTTAGTGTGTCTATGGGATTTTAGTATGTATATGGGATATTAGTGTGTCTGATGGGAATTAGTGTTAGTTAAGTTGTCTATGGGATATTAGTGTGTATATGGGATATTAGTGTTAGTGTGTCTATGGGATGATTAGTGTGTCTATGTGGATATTAGTGTTAGTGTTTGTCTATGGGATATTAGTATGTATATGGGATATTAGTTGTGTCTATGGGATATTAGTGTGTCTATGGGATATTAGTGTTAGTATGTCCTATGGGATATTAGTGTGTCTATGGGATATTAGTGTAGAGTATGTCTATGGGATACTTAGTGTGTCTATGGGATATTAGTGTGTCTATGGGATAATTAGTGTGTCTATGGGATATTAGTGTGTCTATGGGATATTAGTGTGTCTATGGGATATAAGTGTGTCTATGGGATATTAGTCTATGGGATATTAGTGTTTCTCTCTGGGGATATTATATTGTGCCAACACACAAATAATGGTGCCGAACCTATAACTTTCGATGCAATTTTAAATTTGGTAGAATAACGAAGAGAAATAAAAAAATAAACAACGAAGTTCAATGAAAGAAGGAAGGGACTATATACGATAACCAGTAGCATATTAGCATAGACCTACATAGTATTTATATACATGAGATTAGTTATAGAAGGGTGTTATTAACATTGTTTCGTGTACCATGAAGTACTTTGTAGAGGCTGCTTCACACCTTATAAACAATCAACAATTAAAGTAGCTAACAACAGGCAAAGTGTACGTCCTATGTACATCGTTTTCTAAACCTACTGACGACGAGATATATAACATAACTTACATATTTTGCTAAGATACTTACATATTTTGTCTAAGATATTGTATGTACGACGAGGTATATACATAACTTACATATTTTTGAGACTCCAGACTCTATAGACCACAATTTAAACGATTTTAACCAGCCAGGCCAAACCGTCGAATTAAGAGTTACCAACGAATAATTCGTTTTACGCATATTCAATCATGGGTATTTTCACAACCTGTGAATAAAACTTTATTACTAATCGGCACATATACCATTATTATAATGACCTGAATTCTTGGACAGAGTTTTGATACACGGTTTTTGTAGTGTAATTTTGCCTTTATTTGGCGGGTTAGGTTTCTTTAACATAGCAGCAATGTCTCTAGAATAGTCAGCTCCTAGGAGAGAAAAAAAAGGACATTTCAGTCGAATTGCAGGTGAACAGCGACAGTGGTCGTAGAAACCAGCAAGGTTTCGGCACAATGTACGGGACAAACAGATAGCCATCTAGTAAGAACTAGAATTCTTACTACCATGCTCACTCTGGATTGAAATTAAAGATAAAACCGAACATTTTTTAATAATGTACAGTCTATCGAAAACCAAATTCGAGTAATATTTTTTGGGATAACTTAAACATAAGCTTAGAAAAAGCATACGAAATTATCGAATAATATCATTTTAGTTGGTGATATCAACGAGAACCAACTAGACACTGATAACCATTTTTTAAAGGACATAATGGCAGCTTAATAATATGACTAACATTATAACTGAACCAACTCGAGTAACAAATCTTTCTTCTACGTTGATAGACCCCATTGTTATCTCTGATTCTCTTAAACCTTTAGATTCCGGGAATTTTAAACATACCCCGTGATATAAGCGACCACCGTCGGTACATACTTAATGTTTCAGTATAGTTACAATGTTCGACCAACTTATACCCGAAGGGTCCTGGAATTATAAGAAAGCCGATTTCATAAAACTCAACGATAAAATTCAACAAAAAGACTGGTCTTTTCTTACAAAACGATTCGCTCAGTGTTGCGTGTGAAAATTTTACGAAATCCTTTTTTGAATTGATAATGTGTGTATTCCATCGAAAAATGTAACAATTCGACCAAATGATAAACCGTGGTATGATTCCGAAATAAGACGTGTATCAAGACAGCGTGACCGTCATAAAGTTAAAGCAACGCGTACTCAATCACTGGCTGATATAGCTTGTATACAAAAGGCTACGAAACAAAGTTAATAATCTAAAAAGCCACGCTAAAGAACGTTTCTTTGATAATGTTGAAACATATAATTACTGAAACCAAATATCAACGACAGACGCCAGTATTGGAAACTTTTAAATATTTCATCAAGTCAAACAAAAACTCGGAAACTATCCCACCTTTAAAAACAGACTTACCTAATGGCGAAACGTCATACTCAATAACTGATCAAGAAAAAAGCGAAATGTTTGAATGATTACTTTGTTTCAATATCAT
Organism: Cyrtodaria siliqua; assembly: GCA_037043455.1. Classification (NCBI taxonomy): domain Eukaryota; kingdom Metazoa; phylum Mollusca; class Bivalvia; order Adapedonta; family Hiatellidae; genus Cyrtodaria; species Cyrtodaria siliqua. The sequence goes on along the minus strand of JAWPHD010007039.1, from coordinate 130,443 downwards.
CAGTTGATGATTCTAATGTTGAATTACCTATTTTTCGTTCAAAATCCAATAATAAATTAGAAAATAATTATATAGAAGAATCCGAAATTGTTGACATTATCAAGATTTTAAACATAAATAAAGCATGTGGGGAGGATGACATAAGCCACAGGATGTTAAAGGAAACTGCAAATACGATTTCAAAACCTCTACATATTCTTTTTAACAGATCATTAGAACGAGTGCGTTTTCCCTGATTTATGGAAATGTGCTATGGTCATGGCACTTTTCAAAAAGTCAGACCCAAGTATCCCTACAAATTATAGACCAATAGGCGTTATTAAGTTGTGTTGGTAAAGTAATGGAAAGAATAGTATTTAAACAATGTGTATAATTTTCTACTTATGTTTGATCTTATCTTTAGGAATCAATCAGGTTTTCTCCCTGGTCATTCTACTACATATCAACTTGTTGACATGTACCATCATATATGTCAGCATTCGATGCCTAAACAATTTACATGCATTGTTTTTAATGATATATCTAAAGCGTTTGATCGTGTTTGGCACAAAGGTCTTTTGTTTAAGCTAAAACAATATGGTATTGATGGCAAGCTTTTAGCTTGGATATCTGATTATCTCTCAAACAGATCTAAAAGAGTCCGCGTCGGATCTGCAACCTCCCGAATCAAAAACACTAACTGCTGGAGTTCCTCAAGGCTCTGTCTTGGGGTCCTCTTTTATTTTTGATATATGTAAATGATATTGCCGAAAATATGCTGAGTATAACTCGTCTGTTTGCTGATGACAGCTCGTTATCAGTTTCAACATCTAGTATAAACGACATGGAAGGAATCCTTAATCATGACCTGCTCATGATTACGGAATGGTCAAAGCAATGGCTTGTGCAATTTAATCCTGCCAAAACAGAAGTAATATTCTTTTCCTTAAGCAATAATGATCGTCTTCCATCTTTATATCTAGACAATGTCCCGCTAACCTTTGTTGATAATCATAAACATTTAGGAGTAACACTGAGTAATAACGGTAAATGGCACGAACACATTAAAAATATTGTTGCTTCTGCGTCAAAGGTGCTTGGATTAATGAGAATGCTTAAATACAAAGTAGCGCGTAAAACACTTAATCAAATATATTTGTCTTATATGCGCCCAATATTGGAATATGCATCCATTACATGGGATGGATGTACTTCACTAGAAAAAGATAGCTTGGAAAAGTTACAATACGAGGCAGCTCGTATTGTGACGGGTCTAACCCGATCTGTATCCATACATCGCTTAATATCCGAAATAGGATGGGTTTCACTTTCTGATAGAAGGCAAATGCAAAAACTTATTTCAGTTTATAATGTTAAAAATGGAACCGTTCCGAATTACATTTCAAACATTTTCCCACAGCTAGTTGGAGATGCCAGCGCATACAATCTCAGAAATAACGATAACTACGCCACTATTGCTAGGAGAACTGAAATATACAATAAATCGTTTGTTCCTTCCTCTCTTAAACTATGGAATGACTTGCCAATAGAAATACGAAACTCTGAAAGTATCGCAATTTTTAAGAGAAGACTATTAACATCTGTATTTGTTAGTACAAAAGTTCCACCATACTACTTATGTGGACAAAGATTATTTGCCGTTTTACATGCCAGAATGAGGAATTTTTGTAGCAATCTCAATAATGATTTATACCTTAACCATTTACGTGATTCACCGACTTGCGAGTGCGGCTGTGAAGTAGAAGATGCTGAACACTATTTTTTCCATTGTAACAAATTTACAGCATATCGGCTTCATCTGTTTCAGTCTACTCGCCATTTTCACCCGTTAAATGTAAGCACACTCCTTTATGGCCGTGAACAGATAACTGACAGGGAAAATAAATCCCTCTTCGAAGCAGTTCAAACATATATACAAGAAACACATAGGTTTACATAAGTGTCTGATTCTCCGACGCATTTCGACACTCTACACGCATACCATTGCAGTGTTTGTTGTTGTTGTTATTATATATCTCAAGGTCATACAGCTATATCAGTTGATGTAATGTGAAAGCGTTGATGTTTTCGAACTGATTGGAACTTAAAGATTGGGAAACTCTCTCTCTCTCTCTCTCTCTCTCTCTCTCTTTTATATATGTTGTGTTTACTATTCATCATTCTCTCTCTTAATGTATTATTTGCCATTGTAATTTATTTCACTCAGCCATACTCATTTGTAATTTCAAGATGTTAACTGGGAAGGGTTTAAACTAATGTTGGTAGAACTTGTTACCCGACCCATTTGTCATTATAATATTTCTATTGTATATATGTGGATATTATTCTGTCTGTAAAATATTGGCAATAAAATATGTTTAAATCAGTAAGAAGGGCAACAGGAGAACTGACGGAGGGCGGGGTAATGGGAAGCCATGACTACAATGTCTCCACGAAAACACACGAACAGTTTAGCTTAACGGAAACCTACATTTGTTTATAACAAAGATGGTTTTAGACATCTTCAATGTCATCAGAAATTAGGGGGGAAATCGTATAGAAAGCACAGCAGCCAAATTAATTGGTGCCATAGGCCAACTCATTGGTGCCATAGGTTCACACTGTACCACATACTTAATCAAATGAGCAAAGAAACGTGCATCAAATCGATTAGTCAACATCCACAGAATAAGAAAACGAAACACTTACATGTAGTTGTAAAGATATATAGAACATTGATTAAAAAAAATCATCTCACGATGTATTCAGAATTGTACTGTAAAAACATAGCAGAAACCCCATCTAAGTTACGCTCAATAAACCTGACGGACGAACGTTCCTGCACATACTTACCTTTACAGGGTTTTACAAGGTGCAATCCTAGAACTCCATGAGGTTTCAAGTCATCGCACAGAACAAAGTGAAGCGTAGTGACCCTCTGTAGAGGGGTCAATCGTTAAACATAAAGTGCGGTGCTGTCGAAATGTCTAATCAATTACATAAAGTGATCAGGAAATCAGTCGCAGGCATGGTTTAAGTTAATATTGTACTTCTCCAGTTGGTTTTCTTTTCGGCGTTATAACTTTGAGAAAGACCTACTAGGCTGTGATAACGAAAACCTTGCTGAAGAAGTTTTCTTGTAATCATTGAAGTCCTTAAACACGTTACAAGTTCTAGTAAAATGAATGAGCTAGGAGATATAAACCAGGAGATGTAGCACGAAGTACGAGAGGCGCCCCACTTATATTTGAACACTTTTATTGTGTAACTGAATCAACTATCTTGAAATTCTCGCCAAATATGTTAATTGTAATGTCAAGTCTAATGATTCCTTCGATATGAAACATTATGACATGCACTATTATGTGCTTCCTAATGTTGCTGCATCCGCATTTTTGAAAATGGGTAGAGAATGACATTTTGAAGCAAAAATCGTCAATTATAAAAATAACTGCAACACAAATTTTAACAAAAATGCTTTTAAAATATCGTTAAAGGTTATAGTAATCCGATATGTCCATGCCTGAACGTAGAAAAGCGTAATATGCATTTTTTTTTAATTTGTCGATTTTCAAGATTTTAGCGAAAATTAACATGAAATTCAACTATGAAAATGACTAAATTTACGAAAGTGTCTAGTTCAAAACATTAACTGCAGGCATTTTTGTGACTTCCTCCTCTTTAAAAAACAAGTTTCATAAGTTTCTCAAAAGAAAAGATAGAAAAATATATAACTTAAAATTTAGGGTCAAAACACACACATTTGCAAATAATGATAACAATAATATATTTGTTTACCAAATATATCTTTATAAGGTATACGATATACATATATGATATACATCAACAATAACTGTTCGTGTTTTTATATCACAAAATATGATAAAAATAGTTATTTTGGTTAATTTATAAAATTATCAGTAACACAGGAGCAAATTTTCATATTATCTGTCAATGTTTTAATATTGCGATAAAAAGTCGAGCTTTTAATTCAGAATCTATATTTTTGTCTTAAAATAAAACATACGATCATATTTAAATTATAAACACAGGTTTAAACAATTATGATATGCATTTAGTGCAATTATTTGGTTTAGGGTAAAACTCCACGGCAACAGCAACATATAGGCTTCAAATTAGAAAATGGTGTACACCTTATTCAAAATGCAATTTAAAAAGGACCGCGTGAAATTGGATATTATTTTTAAATGCATACGTTCTAAATGACAGTTTCACATCATTAAATCACGTATTTTTTATGACAATCACTTCCGCTGAAAAAAAACACCTTAAACAAAAGTGTTCAAATATAAGTGGGGCGCCTCTCGTACATCCCCATCTTAATGGGGATATATGGGGATAGTTAACGACGTCAACGTTAAAGTAGTCTCTCTTACAGCATTTAGTATGTATGTAACCATTTGAAATCGAGATATGAAGATCGATGAATGCTAGTATAGTATCATCGTCGGATACCCCCGTGTGATTTGTTCCGTTACTCTCCACCATCGTGATGAATGGAGTATAACGTAATCAATCAAACGTGGGTTTCGACGATGGTATAGTATCCGAACCAGTATAGTATCCGAACTCGAACTGTTGGCTTTATTCAACATGAGCTTTGGTGGTTAACTATTAGTGACCTTATAAGTATGGAACGGATATTCAACACAAGTAGTAACCGATATGTATTATTAAACTCATTAATAATGTCTCCCTGGCTAGCAGGTGACAAACTCAACATAACATCTCTTTCAAAACAGTATAAAAGCAAATGTGCGACACGTGTTGCATATACAGTACCCATAGGAATACCAACAACCTGGTGGTAAAGGTTTTCAACCTCTATATTCGCGAGGGCATTAAAAACGTGTATATAGTTTCAATACTTCTTACATGCATCTTGCTATAGACATTGTTTACATCTTGCTATAGACATTGTATACATCTTGCTATAAACATTGTATACATCTTGCTATAGACATTGTATACATCTTCCTATAGACATTGTATACATCTCATCTTCCTATAAACATTGTATACATCTTCCTATAGACATTGTATACATCTTCCTATAGACATTGTATACATCTCATCTTCCTATAGACATTGTATACATCTTGCTATAGACATTATATACATTTTGCTATAGACATTGTATACATCTTGCTAAAGACATTGTATACATCTTGCTATAGACATTGTATACAACTTCTTCAAAACTGGGTTTTCACAACTTTGAAGAAGTGAACATAAAATGATTTATACTCACAACTGATTTTGAAATAAGATATTAAACTACGGTATACTCTTCGTTTATCTTCAGTGAGGCGTTTTGAAAGTCTTCGAGTATATAATTAAGATGTTATCTTGTAGAAAATATAACGCTCAAATACAAACATCAGCAGAAGTCGACAAACATCAGCAGAAGTCGACAAACATCAGCAGCAGAAGTCGACAAACATCAGCAGAAGTCGACAAACATCAGCAGAAGTCGACGTTATAATTATCATTTGGGGAGTTTGTTAGAAAGCGCTGCCTGTAATTCTTCAGTATAGGCTGAACCAATTTCTCTTTGATCGGGTTATATGGTAGAGTGGTGTATAGTGTGGAATTGTCGTAGATTCATCGTAGTTTATCAAGGACTTTTCCGGAGGTTTTGATAGACTAAAACAGAATGAATTCTGCATGTTCAAAAATCTTTCCGCATCTTTTAGAACATGTCGTTTAATGTTTAATGTTTACATATATCAAATGCCAAATTACCTTATACTGATTTTAACAGTTGTATTAACACATATATTCGTAACTCTTGGCAAGCCGCTTGGGATTTGTCAGTTAACAATATACTCCATGCAATTAAACCGTTACTCGGGGAATGGCGTTCCTCTAGCAGACCCATTCGTCGAGAAGAAGTTGTCCTAGCCCGGTACAGGTTAGGGCATACACGTTATCCTAGCCCGGTGCAGGATAGGGCGGTGCAGGATAGGGCATACACGTTATCCTAGCCCGGTACAGGATAGGGCATACACGTTATCCTAGCCCGGTGCAGGATAGGGCATACACGTTATCCTAGCCCGGTGCAGGATAGGGCATACAAGTTATCCTAGCCCAGTGCAGGATAGGGCATACACGTTATCCTAGCCCAGTGCAGGATAGGGCAAACACGTTATCCTAGCCCAGTGCAGGATAGGGCATACACGTTATACTCATTCATATGTATTATAATGTGAGTAATTACCAGTATGTATACCCTGCTTTGCAACGTTAACGGTCAAACACATCTTGTTGGAATGTGTAGACTTTTATCCTAAGCGTCAAAGGTACTACAATGTTAATACTATGAAAGAGTTACTTGATACTATAAATTTTAGTCTTGTTTTAGATTTCCTGAAAGAAATCAGACTATATAAATCATTATAATAAGTTCTTATATATATTTACTTGTTTATATACCCGTTGACGGGCATTTGTTGATTTACATATATAGTTTATTTTACTACCATATCATCCCTTATTTGTAAATAGTTTTATCTTTGCATATTTACATTAATTTTTAATTACTACTTCATTTCTTCATCTTTCATCAGTTTCTGCGCACAATATGACCTATTAATGTGTCGACGTGCCGTAAAACACCATTCATTCATTCATTCATGTTTAATAACCGATAACAGAAAAAATGTATTATTTCATGCTAGAGTCCAGTGATGCGTACTGTTTAGCAGAGCGGTGGGGATTCAAAAATATTAAACATATTGGAGGTAATAGTAGTAGTTTTGGGTTCAACTTTTACATAAAACATATTGAGCAACAATTAGACACCGCCCCACATCCAACACAAACACACATGAGAGTAACACCCCACATGCAGATACATGCATACAGTTATAACGATATATTCAACAGCACGACACATACGGGTCTATTATCTTTTAATATTTTTTTTTATAAATAAAGCTTACTTTGAGGATTCAACTGTTGTACCAACGTATAAGTATATTACACTTTTAATGAGCAAATATGAATTAAAGGAGTTCGGTCATGTTCGAAATCAACGCACGCACTCTCGGGATTTTTTTTTTTAGTGAATTCAACTGACAAAATATCATCTAAGGTACCGACCATTTTGATTTTTGGGGGGTGGGGGAGGGGCCTGGGATTTTTTTTGAAAAAATATTCTGGTCCTGGAATTGTTGAAAAAAAATATCCTTGCTCTGACTTGAGGGGGAAAAAAATAAACAGTCCCTCAAATTGTTGAAAAAAAATAATCCAGCCTTCTCTCATATTCTTCGAAAAAAATAATCTTATGAGTCCAATTAGAGGAAAAAGATAATCTGGCTCCCTATTCAGTCTATGACAAATGTAGATCTACTCCATTAGCCACTGGATTCAACATGAAAATGTTTAACCACAATCTGGCTACATCCACAGCTTCTGATCAGAAGTTTATCGAAATCTCCAGTTGAAATGAGTTTAGAAGACTGTGAGTGATAAATGGTAATGTGATGTACATAGATCATGGTAGTAATAAATATGGTATACATTAGTCATGGTAGCTATTACTGTGATAAATGTGGTATACACTGATAATGGTGGTAGTAAATGTGTTGTATAACGTGTTATAAAGTGGTTATGGTAGTACATTTGGTACACATTGGTCAAGGTAGTAATGAATGTGATATTCAGTCTATGATAAATGTAGATCTACTCCATTAGCCACTGGATTCAACATGAAAATGGCTACATCCACAGCTTCTGCTCAGAAGTTTATCAAAATCTCCAGCTGAAATGAGTTTAGAAGACTGTGTGTGATAGTATTCATGGTTGTAATAAATGTGATGTACATAGATCATGGTAGTAATACATATGGTATACATTAGTCATGGTAGTCATAAATGTGATAAATGTGGTATACACTGGCAATGGTGGTAGTAAATGTGTTGTATAACTTGTTATAAAGTGGTTATCGTAGTAAATTTGGTATACGATTGGTCATGGTAGTAATGAATGTGATATTCATGTAAAGTCATGGTTATAATGTGGTATACATAAGTCATGGTTGTAATAAGGCCATTATTGATTTTTTTTATATAAATTTGTTTTACGAACCCTCCTACCACAAAACGAAATTAGGTTGGTATTTTTTGCATAGGGAATTTGATAGTTTATTGTTTTTACCTCCTCCCAGATTTTAATAGAACATTTCATTCCCTTCCTTTAAATTAAACTAATTAAATTATGCTTTACCAATATTTTTTTTTATTTGTTTCCCTTCCTCCTACAACAATTCTCTGTCTTGATTGTTCGTAAAAGAATTAATAAAAAATAATGGCTTAAATGTGTTATACATTGGTCATGGTAGTATGTAAATATTCCAATCCTGTGAGGGTGATGGTGAATATTTGTAAACCTTCTAAGGTTATTTGTTTTATTATACTGAAAAATATGTTTGAAAAAGAAATTTGGTCCTGCTAAATATTCCTTTGAAATAAAACAAGAGCAAACATTGTTACAAATCTGTCAGTTCCAAATCACTATTCTCAGCACCTAGCTAGACAATAAATTTCTGCGGATGGTTCTTTTGTGTTCTTTCGAAATCTTCAGCTGTGAACTCATGCGTAACATTTTCAAATCATCTTCAGAAGGTTGTGCAAACTGTGTTCGCCATTTTAGTAAATGTTCACTGATTTTTATTTGCATATGTATATACATACACTGCTTTGACTTCACAGTCATAAGACAGCACAAATTATACTGGGGTAACATTACAAAAAATACTATCATTCAGTGACTCACTCTATGGAGACATTACAAGCGATATGAGCTATTACAAAAATGGGAAAATAACAGTATTTAACATTGGTGTTTGACATTCATTATTAATAAATATTAAATATGATATCAGTGGTCATGGAAATAATAAATGTAGCATGCATAGCTCATGGTAGTAATACATGGGGTATTTAGTGGTCATGGTAGTAATGAATTGGGTATTTAGTGGTCATGGTAGTAATGAATGGGGTATTTAGTGGTCATGATAGTAATTTAGAAGAGCAAAAGTGGCTCACATAGAAAGCAGACAAGGACAAACAAGGACAAGCATAACTAAAGATTAAAACTAGCACATGGAGTTTCATCCCCCATATATGGAAAGATCCATATTAAACAAGAGTTGTCAAAAGGACAGCATGCTCCACCATTCAAAGTCAATTTTAAACAAGGCCACCGATATTTCTGTCTCACCAACCATGGTGCCAGTTCATTCACAAGGTCAAGTCTTAATTGTGGAGTTTAGGTGGTGGTGAGGTGAGTGTGTAGGGGGTGCGCGGAGGTGTTGGTCAGTAGTGTTGGGAATCGGCTGAAAATTCATGATCGATTATCTGAATATAAATTAACCGACCGATGATCCATCATTAATCGATTAAACATGGCTGCTATAAAAGACAAGTGTAAGCCTTTTTCAGACTAAAATGAAGAAGATAATCACATTTCAAGTATGTTCTGGTAATAAAGGATTGATTGATTGATTGAATTGGATTTTATAGTCGCACCAACAGCTAAGGTCATATGGCGACTTTCCAGCTTCTATTGGTGGAGGAAGTCCCCAGGTGCCCCTCCGGGCAATTTTCGTGCACGGGCGGGCACCTGGGTAGAACCACCGACGTTCCGCAAGCCAGCTGGATAGCTTCCTCACATAAAGATTCCTAGGCCCCAGAGGGATCGAACCTACAGCGGTGAGGGGCAAGTGATTTCAAGTCAGAGAAGTTAACCACTCGGCCACGGACGCCCCAAGTAATAAAGGATCAGAATAAAACTGACCAACATATATATTTTAGAAATTAAATTGATATAACTGCTATAAATATGTGCTTACTTGTTGTACAATTATAACTCATTTTATTTCTTGTATACTTTAGTACAAGAGAATAAAATAAGTCACAATTTTTAACAACCGAGTAAAGTAGATCATGAACATTTTTAATCGAATAATCAGATCAAAAGCATAACTGATTGATGATCGATCAAATCGATTAATCGGAACAACACTATTGGACATTAAACATATACCAAGTATCGAATAAAGACCTTTCAGTACCCCAGAATGAATATGAGGGAGGGTGTGGGGAAGAGAACAGGATGCAAACATGGTAACTGAAGAGAAACCAAAAAAACAAATATTTGTCTATTTATCTGTGGTGATGGTGGTGTAGGAGTGGGGAAGGTGTGGGCGTTTATGGGGCTAATGATATGTACAGGCTTGCCATTGTCATTTGATGTATGCAGTGAGTTTCATGGAAATATATGAAGCTGCTTAAAAAACTTTAACTGAAATTCTAAGTTGAAAAAAAACCCACATTATCTGGCTAAAATGAAATAAAAAGTTCTGAAACATGTGTCTGTGTCCTTGAGACTCTGAGTGACACTTGTCAAGCTCCTTTGACAGAGATATACGGCTAGCGGGTATTGAAATAAATGGGTTGCCAGAAAATAAAATAAAAGAAATTCCAAGTCGAAAAGGGGCTACACCATTTCTAAAATACTATACAGAAATTATTTATCCAGAAAAAAGGGCAACAATTTTGCTAATATGCAATACAGAGTTATGGAACGTGTCTTTACTGAAGTTGTATTAATAAGTAACAATCACCTATTGACCTACAAGGACTTGCCTACAAACTTTAACCAGATTTTTGAAGTTGAAAAAGGAACACAACTGTGCTTAATTGCAATACAGAGTTAATATGAACATGTGTCTACTAGCGCCCGTGTTATTCCAAGCTTTACTGAAGTTTTGTTGATGTACGACTTTCAGTTGTTAAAATATATGGACTTGTCAAAAAAGAACATTTAAACCAGAAATTCAAAGTAAGAAAAGGGTCATGCTAATACAGAGTTAGGGAACATGTGTCTACCAGTGTCATTGATGGTACCGATGACATATTTCAAGTTTCACAGTCCAGTGGTTGCTGAAATAATTTGACTATTGTTTTTTAGTTACTACAACTGAAAACCAATGTCGACGCAGACGTTGAGTAGATCTACAACAGCTCTTCTTATTCTACGAACAGACAAACTTAAAAAAAAATTATTCTGGCTTTCAAGTCGACGAAAACAATTAATCTGGCCATTGCACTAGGCGAAATAAAAAATCCCGGCTTTAAAGAAATGAAAAAAAAAATCCGTCTGAAAGGAAAAGCCAGCCCCCACCCCCCTAAACAGGACACGCTCATTTTGCTCCCCCCCCCCCCCCCAACTCAAAATGGTCGGTCCCCCCCTCCCCCCACCAAACTCAAATTCAAATGGTCGGTCCCTAAACAGGTAAACAGGACACGCTCAAATGCAAGCGAAATAATTACAAGTTGAAAAATGCATGTTGACAGAGCATTTGAATTCTGTGTTGAGTGAATGTGCCGTCGAAATTAACGACTGTCACAAGCCACGCATGCTTGAGTTTGAAAAACGAACTGGCTGCGCAGACTTGTTTGGAAAAGGTTTTATTGATACTATGTACTTTAAATATCCGCATAGTAAACAAGCTGTCATCACAGACATAATAACACATATTTATTAATATGTCTGTGTTGTCATTCAGCATCCTTATACGGATATGCTGTTGTTGTTTTTAAGCAAACTGTTGTCATGATGCTCTGCGTCCTTGTGTTGACACATGTGTATCGCTTTAACCTTAAATACCAACAATGTATTACACATGCCGAACTATTTTTCTAACAAGTTCTCGCAGGCGAATTATGTAAAACATGATAAGACAAGCATGAAAACAAGGTATTCGTCTATTCCGACGATTTTTACAAGATTTTAGAGATTTTCAAAACTTTTCCATTTATTTATATAATTCCCGGTTTCGTCACTGTCGTCTGCCTCACGCATATTTTTTCAAATACAGTCCGTTTAGGCCACACATTTTATTTTTTAAAATGCTTTTATTCATGTTTTCAGTGAAAACTTTTGACAGGAGGGGCTATAACAACATTGAATGATGTGAACCCCTCTCAAACTATTTAAAACTATGATCCCAAATTTTAAGTTAGACCGGTATGCTAGGGAGGTGTTGGAACATAAAGGGGCTTTTTCGTTGTTTTGTTTTGTTTTGGAAGAAAACAAAACAGCTTCTGGATGTGGTACAAGGTGCAACCTCTGTTGATGCTACATACACATAGAAAGTTTCACCATACATAGCAGAGTACTCAAATGCCAAATTGTCGGAACCAATCAGATTTATTCCTTAGTAGTTTCGTATAATATTTTTTGGAATATCTTAACATTGTATGGTTTATGAAATATCTTAACATTGTATGGTTTTAAAAAATGTTGCCTTATATAAGGCTCTAACCCTGAACCTTCGGTTCAGTAAACACATAGCAGACAATGCTCTAACCGACTACGCCAAAGGCACGCCTTTGGTTTGATGCTGTTTTAAATAGTATATAACAAACGCCACGATCTGCAATCTGATTGGTTCCGATTATTCAGCATGTGAGTTATCTCATAGTGTTAATAGGAGACAAGAGCGGGACAAGAAAGACACGTGAACATGAACATGATACCAGAGTTGGATGTGCGGCGCACCCTCTATTGATAAAGCATATAACAGTACAAATAATCAATTTCCTTCCCGTTTTCCGAATCCGCAGGAAATTGTATCTTTTAATATTTGCCTTCTGTTATTATAATTATCTATGAAGGACCGTAACAGTGAATTGTTAGTGTTGTTTTTATGCGGTCAATCAAACGTAATTTGACCCCGTAAATCAGTTCAAAATGGCGGTTTCATTTGTAAAGTCAGCTAAGGGGCGATAACAAGTGGCGAAATACTCGTTGTTATGTGACTTTTTTGTGATACGGACTATCCAAACTGATAAAATATAGATTTATTTATGGATCGGTGCTTTACGTTAGTTTTGAAGCTGGAATACTGCGCCGAAATTAGCAGAAACCTGAATTCGGTAAAATTCATTTGTTTACCACGGGGCCTGACAGCTATTGATACAGATGGCTTCTGATGAGATGGTAAACAATTCAGAATTGATTCGCAAATTTTCGCCGTTTATGCGGTGTCGAACACCGGTAGTGAATGGCACATTTATTAAAGATCTCTAACTATATTTAGATTATTTTTCTGTTGTTGTAGTACCAACAATAACGTGCATTGGGTGGTTGGTAATGATACATACGTACAAGCAAAATAAATATCGTCAGTGTATTTTTAGTGTGTGTGTGTGTATTTCTAAGGATTATAGTCCGTCCGCCTACGACAGGCGTCCTACCCGACGATTATAGGCACAATGGAGTCCAGACTTTTATCTGTGTAGTGAATGGCACATTTATTAAAGATCTCTAACTATATTTAGATTATTTTTCTGTTGTTGTAGTACCAACAATAACGTGCATTGGGTGGTTGGTAATGATACATACGTACAAGCAAAATAAATATCGTCAGTGTATTTTTAGTGTGTGTGTGTGTATTTCTAAGGATTATAGTCCGTCCGCCTACGACAGGCGTCCTACCCGACGATTATAGGCACAATGGAGTCCAGACTTTTATCTGTGTGTTTTTAATATATATATATAGCCATTTTATGTTGAGGTACACCGGATGTGATCACAATTAGCTCCTCCTACCACACCGGATATATGCACATTTAGGCCCGCCCACCGAAAAGTGAACTAATTGCCATTTTTATACTTTTTACGTGTATTTTCCAACAAGCTGAATTCCTTAACATTTACTTCAAATTAAAAACAGTTATTTATGAACTTTTCATAGATTTTTACTTTTATTCATACTCCTATCTTGTTGATTACAACCATCGTAAACCAATGTATAAAGCAACTTCGGCCTATTGTAAATGTTTTGGGAAATGTTTTTGATTGGAGGATACTTGTATGCAGATGTCGACTGAAACAACGTAATACATACCACAGACACAGGCACAACACGTGTCATTTTAACAAGCCAGCCCCAAATGCTTACGTGAACATATTTCCGCTTTTCCAAGAACCTGTACATTCCAAGCATGTAAGAACATTCCATTGTACGTGCATTATTTTGTACTTTATTGACCTATGCTCTCAAACGTGCGATAGTTAGTGTGGACTAAAATGGTTGTGTTTATTGTGTTGGGATTATTTTATATATGTTTGTGATATATTGCAAGTCGTTTTAAACTGACATAAATGTTGAAAGTAGAATATCGCTTAAGCCGGTGCTAGGAGGCGTGGGAGGTGTTGCACTTTACGTTACCTCTAATGAAACGACTCAGTAAAACCAAGTCTGCTACTTGTATCTCTTATTTGTGTTTGTTGCTTCCAAGGGATCCCCGGCCTTTTTCAGTATTTATTGACATTCACACTAGCGTTTGTTTAGTGCTGTGTGGCGGCCGTCAAAAAGTTGCCCCGACTTCACATCAGTACTGTTATTACTTACTGGTCCTTTGGGATCATCAAGCTCAGTCTTTGTGGCTTTAACGTAGAATATCGCTTAAGCCGGTGCTAGGTGTTACCTCTCATGAACAGACTCAATACAAATGAGTCTGCTAATTTTAATTTCATGTTCAGTTTTTTACCAGAAACTCAGGTAGATCTCATCGAAACTTTAAAGGCCCTAACCCGCCAAATAACGGCAAAAATTAAACTTCAAAATCCTTTATCCAAACCCTATCCATGTGTTCAGGTCATAAAATAATGTATATGTGCCGATTAAAAGTATAGGTCTATCCACTAGTTCTTAAAATACCTGAGATTGAATATGCTCAGAATAAATTATGAGTTGTTATCTCTTAATTCGACGTTAAAGGGTTTTGGTTTGGCTGGTTAAATGTCTATAGAGTTCGGATTTTCCAAATGTGTAAGTTACATATATAACCCATCGTCAGAAGGTTTAGAAAAGATGTACATATGTTGTAAACTCTGGCTGTTGTTGGCGGGATAGCTACTGTAAGTAACAGTTCACGCTATCCGGATGATACTCTGAACATTGACAACTGGTTATTTTCTTATATGATTAATATCACCTATTCTAAAGAACTTTAACCTAACAACGCTAATCATTTTGGTATATCATTTCTTGTCAAGATTTTCATCTCTATTGAAAATTTAGAAATAGCTCACAGTACACACTTGGACAAAGGTGTGGTGTTTTTCTATATAGTTCACGCTATCCAGATGATACTTTCAAGACTGACAAAGGTTTTTGTCTTATATGATTAAATGCCACCTTTTCTAAAGAACTTTAACTCAACAACCTATATATACGTCAGATGTTTGCAGATACATTCATGTCGAAACATCTGAACAGCTTTAAACTGTATTTGGTGAGAATAAAAACAAATCGGATTAATATCACTGTTTCCTGTTTATCGGGTAAATGTTTCAACTGATTTCCGGTTATTTTGGTTAAAAACATATTTTATTTCAAAGATAACGTAAGATACAAATGTTACAATAATAAATCGATTGGAATGAAAGTAAAATGCATATAGAAATCCTTTCTAATACCTTTACAATTATTTTGCAAGGCAGTGTATCGTTACGAGTAGTGGTTTACTTATATATTTATAGTTCGCTATGTCTTCTTGGATACCCCAACCGAACATATTAGCACCTTTTGAAAGCATGACTAGAAAAGTAAGTGCAAGAACTTTCGTCCTTCCGTTTTTTTTGGTCATTCTAGATTGGGTTTCCTCTTTGACTGCAACTGCTGTGGTCGTTCTGGATACATTGGTCTAGAACCTGGTTTAAACCGCAGCTGGCTTTTTTTAATTAGAGCCTAAAAATACGTTTTTAATAGTAAATCAATCTTTTCAGTAAAGCATTTTAGTAAAAACACATACTTAAAGTTATCGCGTCATTCTCCTGACTTAACGCATTGTTTATATTTTAATTTATTTTCTTTCTCATGCATCGTTTAACGTGATGTTATCCAACTTCTAAGGACGGACAGTTCCATTCACTTCGAGCTGCATGGTGGAAATGTATAACAAAAGAGTTAAAATACATTTAAAAAGAATAAAATTAAAGTCATCAAAAAGGAAATGTATGTTTATATAAAAAGGTAATTACGTCCCTTTATGTCCAAGAATGTCGTAACCCGACGTTGCATCGACGTCTTATTTTCAACATCGCATCAGGACTCACACCACTATTATCTCCCTTGAATACTCGTGCCCTACAGCGGAATGAATGAATATTGTTTTACGGCACGTCGACACATAAATAGGTCATATTGTGCGCAAAAAAATATCAGTGATGAAGAAATGACGGATTAATTAAAAATTAATGTAAATATATAAAGATAAAACTATTTACAAGTAATGGATGATATGGTAGTAATATAAACTATATATGTAAATCAACAAATGCCCGTTTTCGGGCATATAAAGAAGTAAATATATAAAAGAACATATTACAATGATTTATAATAGTCGGACTTCCTTCAGGAAAGCCCTACAGATGAAGGAGGTAGATAGATAAAACACAACAAGTTCGCTTTCTACATTTGACAGGATACATTGATTTATCTTTACCAGGTTCTAAATCTACAGCATTTTAGGAAGAGATCACAGAAAAATGCATGTTGATATAAGATTTCTAGCTTATTCTGCCTCATTTTACGCATCATGGGTATCACCACGGGGTTGTATTTTTTTTCTAAATTTTGATAGGTGTCAATTCAATTCAATTCAATTCAATATCTTTATATCCTCCATGCAGGAGATTATGTAATACAATAATATGAATACATATAGAACAACATAATCATGACAAAATATCATATGAGAGAGAGAGAAAGAAAGAGAGAGAGAGAGAAAGAGAGATAGAGAGAGATTAATATATACATTTACACAGATGTGAGAGAGGTTAATATATACATTTACAAAGATGTTTACATTATTGTAAAATGTAGTAGAAATAATAATACCAATCCGAGCTTTTATTGATATTAACAATCTGTGCAAGTTTGGTAAAGATCAAATAATAAATGAAGGTGCTAGAGTATTCACAAGGCTTAATATGGCATTTTTCAGCAAAACAAGGGCCATAACTCCGGTGAAATTATTCCGATCTGGCTGGTTTTCGAACTTGCCCGAGCGTTCATTGATATTAACAACCTGTTAAAGTTTGGTAAAGATCGGATAAAAATGAAGGCCCTATCGTGGTAACAAGGCAAAAAGTAACGACGGACTGACGACGGACGTCGGACGGACGGACGGACAACTCGCCATCCCATAAGCTAAAAACTGAAACGGCCAAACGCTGTTTCTACGTTGGTCTTAAGTTTGTAGACAGCGTCGTGACATCGTTGGGGCTGCTGGACAAAATTACGTTGGGTCAACGTCGCTGTACAACAGTCTCACCCCGGCATCCAGTCTACTGTCTAGGCTGGTATTTGCTGGAAACGGTCCCGCCACCCCCGGCATCCATTCTAGGCGAGAACTGCTTGAAACAGTCCCCCGGCATCCAATCTAGGCTAATACAGCTGGAAACAGTCCACCCGGCCTAGTATATATAAAGAGAGAGAAAGAAAGAAAGACCAAAAAACTGATGGAATAAGATTAACAAATAAACATGGTGGTGTTCCCCCCACACCCCCACCCTCCCCCACCTCCTCCCCTCCCCTCCCTTCAAACTATGTTTTCTATGTTTAAAATTTTTTTTTGAAACACACAAAAATCGTAAGACATTGTACTAAGATTTCATGATTGACCTCAAAACAGCAAAACGGTGAGATACAACCCTTAATACATTTTAAATGTCCTTTTATATCACATCTTCATCAAATTAACGAATAAATAGCAAATTTGTTATTTTTTATGAAGAAATTCATGTTAAATAGTATTCAGTACTCGGGTCTAAAATGAAGGAGTATTCAGTACTCGGGGGGAGTGGGGGTGGGGTGAAACACCCACGTACACCACACAGAGAAAAACTATAGTTAATAACACAGAAAACTAACTCTAGATCTAGGAATGAGGTCGTCTCTATTGCGTTATACATTTTAAAAAATCAATTCTTAAATACAAATTGCAAATGGTATGGGGTTGCCTTCCGCCTGGTGCTGCTGTTTCTGTTACCATTCAACATTCTGACCGAGTTATCTGAAAAAGACGGAAGCATTTTTAGGAATGTTCTGCTTTAAAGGATGGGTGGGTGGGATGTTTGTCTTAAACTCTTTAATTTTTTGTTCAAAAAGTCTTTTAAACCTTCTAAAGCGCTATGATTTTCGGAATGTTCTTCCATTATAATTATACTGTATGTTTCGCAATAGAATAAAACCTCGAATGACCAGAGAAAAACCACTAACAACGATGCAGATTTTACAAGTCACTGCACGAGAAATCGTCACTGCACTCGTGCAAATATATACAAAACCGATAAATCGAGCAAATAAGTGCATGTACCCGTATCAACACTGCTAGAAGAGAATACGCGAATAATTTCATATAAATCTACCAATTTGTTTAATATATACATACTGAACCAAACAGCTAACGCACCAGTAGACAATACCTTTAATATATGAACTTATTATATGCCGACTGGAACCGTTGGAGACAGGTGATTTGAATGATTTTTATAAATGTACAGTCGTTATTGACAAGATATTTGTCTCGTTCAAAATGGTTTTGATTTATTGATTGTTATTATTGAGATATTAAATGTATTGTCTACTGGTGCGTTAGCTGTTTGGTTCAGTATATAACAACTGAGTATCGCTTACTTCTGTAAGTGACCTGGCTTTTGTATACAGCCGTTTTAAATGAATACACTTAAAAATAAACATATGTATATATAAAAGATTGAAAAACAAAGGTAAATAACAATAACGATGATTATATTGACACAGGAAAGAATGTTATTAGAACGCGTTATTTTTTAGTATTGCATGTGCACACCGAATTACCGCACCGCAGATGAAGTCCTGAGAAATCTAAAGTGAAGCGGCGAAATATCAGTAATGAATTTTGAAAACAATCGAGATGACGTCTGTATAATATACCTATTGTAAGCTGCATTCTGATTGGTTCCTACCATTCTGCATGTGAGTGATATTCCGAGATTCCCGGGTTCGAGCTCCGGTCTGGCTGCACATTTTTCTAGCCCTGTGACAGATGCATGATAAAAGCGATTGTTTATGTAATATGGACACTTGGCAATCTTAAAGTTAGTAACAATCGTTAAAATTATTAGCACCTCGATTTAGTCTGGTCCAGTATCATTTAAACTTTAAACCTGCTTGCATATACATTTGTAGTTAAATAAAAAATTGAGATTTCAATTTTTTTCGCTATTCTTCTACTAAATGTTTGAATATCTTATTGGTGCAATATAATCAATATCAATAATGTGTTAAAACAATTTGGTTTGAGTTATTCTACATTAATAACTAAATATTACAAATGAGCAAGTAATGCAGAAAAAATAATACGCAGTCCGAGGGACGGCCATAGTCCCCTACCGGGTCTTTAGTCTCGATCATCCAGACCTCTCGCGAGACTTGAGTGTGTCTGGATGCTAGAGATTGCCGGGTCTTGTGCTCGACACGTCGTCTCATTATAGAGAACATTTGTGCCAAGTTATTTCAAAATTCCTCTGTGCAAAAAAGAATTCAAGATTGCAGAGAAAAATACTAAAGATAACTGGAAAAGAACATAAATGACACTAGCATATACTAGTCCCTGTTATATAAAAACATCTTTTCCAAAATTAACAATTCAGAAGCTGCACTGCTGTCAAAGGTTACTGTTTTGTCAACACAATAATTGCACAAATGTGAAACTACTGTCAAATGTTACTGTGTTTCTTCAATACAATAATTGCTCAAATTTCAAAGAAATAAAGTTGTTATTAGCCAGATTGTTAATTCTGAAGTTATTGAAGAAACAGTTATCTTTGAATTTACCCATATGAAAGGTTGAACGTATCTATGTGAATGATCATGCAAGGAATGTTCAATACCTTACCATGTTTAGCTGCAAAATATGTGTTCCTGTGTTCTAAAGGTATTGTGACCTTGACCTTTGAGCTACGGACCTGGGTCTTGCGCGCGACACGTCGTCTCATTATGGTGAACATTTGTGCAGAGTTAATTCAAAATTCCACTATGCATGACAAAGTTACAGCCCGGACTAGCCTATTTCTGACCATTAACCTCCAAGTGTGACCTTGACCTTTAAGCTACAGATTGGGTATTGCGCGCCACACACCGTCTCATTATGGTGAACATTTGTGCCAAGTTATTTCAAAATCCCGCGATGCATGACAAATTTACAGCATGGACAAGCCTATTTCTGACCTGTAATCTCCAAGTGTGACCTTGACCTTTGAGCTACCGACGTGGTATTGCACGCGACACGCCGTCTCATTATGGTGAACATTTGTGCCAAGTTATTTCAAAATCCCACGATGCATGACAAAGTTACAGCCCGGACAAGCCTATTTCTGACCTTTAACTTCCAAGTGTGACATTGACCTTTGAGCTATTGACCTGGGTCTTACGCACGTCACGTCGTCTCATTATGGTGAACATTTGTGCCAAGTTATTTAAAAAAAAAACACAATGCATGACAAAAAAATGACAGAGGGACGGACCTAAGGTCCCCGCCGGTCCGGACCTAAGGTCCCCGTCGGTGCGGACCGGTAGGGAACTGTCTAATAACGGGACGCCGCTTGTTTTAAACAAATCAAGATTGCATTGTGCCCCTTTAAAGGCGTCGTTCCGTCATTCGACTGGCCCAAGTACAACATGGTGTATGTACATTCCATCATTTATTGCCATGCTCACATGGTTGCAGCAGGTTCAAAAAGAGGACAGACGGGTTAATATATAGTTTAATTACTGTTCAGCCGTGTTTTATTAATTGTAAGCTGTTTTTTATATGTATACCTGACCTAGACTGAGGACAACGTAATACGGACTAGACTGGATCACACTGGTCGATTTGGTGCAACCGTGTCTATGTAAGAAATTCACATTGACATCTTACTAATAACTTAGTAAAGTAAACCTGATGGTTGAAGTAAGACATTATAAGAATCTTTCATGGGTATCCGGTGGGTATCCGATTGAAACAGTTATACCGAGGGTTGGAATTCCCTGTCTTAACCGAATACCCAGGATAGATTCTTTTTCTTGCATATCAGAGACATGTTGCGCGTTGACGCCACCAGTTACTAACGTTTTGCATGTTTTCCTGCATACCGGATGTTGGCGCGCGTGAATTTTATCACGACCCTAGGGTGAGATGGCAATATCTAGCCCCGGTAAAATGACGGATATCCCTGTCCGGTATGCAAGAAACCTTATTCCAGCAACGTTACGTATGTTACTTGTTTTTGATGGTACCCAGTATAAGCAGAGAGTGACCTTGGACGCTAAACATTTTGCAATGATTTTGACGGCATAATCCATGTTATATGTATTAAAATAATAACGTCGGAAAATGACTTTGCATACTAAAAGTAGGTATAAAAGTCGAACAGGAAATGTAGCATTCACAGAACACAGTCGACCAAAACACGCATAGAAACAAACAACAATTACATGGAATAAAGAAGCAAAGCATGCGATACCACGAATGTAAAGGACCAGGCAATATTTATCGGGGACTTGGGACCGGTGCAAATAAAAATGTTATATAAAAAAAAATGTACGTCCCATGGTTGGTCGCGACAAAAAAAGTACCTATCCCGTGCCATTTTGCACCCGCCCAGATAAATATTGCCTGGTCCATAAGCACCCCTTTATGGCCTAAGATCACTGCTTCAATATTTGAAAGGGGGGGGGGGGGGGGGGGGGGGGGGGGGTACGTCCAATGGCAAGTAAGCGGAATAAAAAATATAGTCCCATGCCATTTTGCACCCTATAAATATTGCATGGTCCCTAAAAGGGTTGACAATATCAGATACGTATTTGATCGGTCAGTGGCAAGACTTACATATTGAAATAAATCAAAGCCATACACAATATCTAAGCGTTAAACTCTGGGGCGGGTCAAATACATAAAGGTACTCTTCGATTCCTGTCGCAGAAGATTGAAAAAACACATGTTGTTTGTGACCAAGGCATTTCCTTACGTTTCTATTTTGACGCTACGGCAATTCCGTTTGCTTACTCTTGAAAGTAGTTTCGTGTTTCTAAAAATATATCTGACGTTGGCATTGTGTATTCTGTTCACTATTGGTGACACTACATAACATTATTACATAGAGATTATTTAACTGCTGGGATCGATTTTAGGGAAATCCTTCACGAGTGGTAGACGTGTGGTTCTTTTCACGAACGAGCACACGCGAGTGAGTGAAAAAACAAAGCACGTCTACCATCAAGTGAAGGATTACCCAATAATCGATCCCAGCAGTTAAATAATTTATTTATTACATTTTAAATTACGTTTTTCAAACAAATATTCGCTTTATTGACGTCAGCAACACTTTTTTGACGTCACGCCTCAACGTCGCAACGTTAGTTATTATTGTGTTCTGAGTTAGCAACGTTAGTAATTACTGTGTTCTGAGTTAGTTATTAATATTAAGCGATTATGAATATTCTTGCACTGAGAAATCCCGATCTTTCACGCATAGAAATGTAATAATATTGTTTATTGCACTG
Organism: Cyrtodaria siliqua; assembly: GCA_037043455.1. Lineage (NCBI taxonomy): Eukaryota > Metazoa > Mollusca > Bivalvia > Adapedonta > Hiatellidae > Cyrtodaria > Cyrtodaria siliqua. The sequence continues at coordinate 107,831 of JAWPHD010007039.1, read as the reverse complement.
CCAGATTATTTTTGCAAAAACATGTTTTCGTCATCAACATCCTAAGTGCTTGATTTGTTATTATTCGGAGTCCTTGTTTAAGACAATTGACTTGTTATTTGTTGACATTTTTGGTCGTATTTTGTTACGAACGTTAACCAAGGACGTAGCCCTCTAAATACAAATTACAATATTATTGTGCAATTTCTTATTGGATACAACTATAGTGTCACGTTGACTCTACATTGAGCTACATCCATATTGTCACGTTTACTGTAGATTGAGCTTATCCTGTAATAGTCTAAGATATTGAACGCTGCCATTGCAAGTTGATTCTTATAGAAAAACATAAACGCGCCTAAGGTCAATAAAAACGACATGTTTTTTTCCAAGTTTTGAGAAATAAAGTAAAGAAATAATTGAACGAATTTAAGGCTATTAAATGAAAGCCGAATGAAGGTGTTATGCTTTACGACGGTTTTTGTATTTGTATGATGAATTATCAGTTGGGACTCGTTGCTTTGGTACAAGTCGCGGTCAATGATATATATAGTAAAATAATATTACTGTATTTTGATTGGAGATGCCGTGTTTTCGAGCTCTTTACAGAAACAGTCCATGCAATATATATTTCAACAGGCTGCTACACTTAACGTCGGTTCCGGTTCAAATCAATTTAGGACGCCTCTTTAAATCCTCTCTCGAAATTATCGTCTAAGTAAATAGTCAATAAACATGACAATTGACAACATTAAATTAGATTGGGTTATATTGGGACATTAAACTCAGAGAGAGATGAGATGATGGAAGAAGTTATCATTTAGACATGACTCCGCGAGGGTCGCTCACCCACGCGGAACAGAGGTCTCTAGCTTTAATGTCAAGGATGTGTCCACCGAGCTACCGAAGGCGTTACACAACATAAAGAGCATGAGCCAGGGTTGCCAACTTGGATCGGTCAGTAAGCAATACGACAGGGCAATACGACCTACTGGTTGGCTTAAGTCGAATACTTGTAACCTCGCCATTTGCCTGTCATCATCGCCTAAATTGATAAGACGGTGTAAATAAAAGTACATCCCATTTAAAGGTAAATTCTAACAATTAATCTATATCAAGAGAAATAACCAAACAACACGTTTAAATGTTGTTGTAATGATATAAATAAATAATGAATGAATGAATGAATGAATGGTGTTTTACGGTACGTCGACACATAAATAGGTCATATTGCGCGCAAAAACATGAAGGAATGAATTAGTAATTAAAAATAATGTAAACGTATAAAGACAAAACGATCTACAAATAAGGGATGATATGGTAGCAATATAAACTATGTATATATATGTAAATCAACAAATGGCCGCTAACGGGCTTGTAAACAAGTTAATATATATAGGAAAATATTATATTGATTTATAAAGTCTGATTTCTTTAAGGAAATCTAAAACAAGACTAAAATCTACAGTATCAAATAACTCTTTCAAAGTATTAACTGTGTAGTATGTTTGTCGCATAGGATCAAAGTCTACACATTCCAACAAGATATGTTTGACCGTTAACGGTGCAAAACAGGGTATACATTCTGGCAATTGCTCAACTTGTAATAAATATGAATGAGTACAGCATATATGCCCTATCCTGACACTGGCTAAGACAACTTCCTTCCGACGAATGGGTCTACTAGAAGGACGCCATTCTCTTCTCCGAGTAACGGTTTAATGGAATGGAGTTTATTGTTCACCGACAAGTCCCAAGCGGCTTGCCAAGAGTTACGAATATATGTGTTGATACAACTTTTAAAATCAGTATAAGGTAATTTGTTATTATATATATGTAAACATAATGCTGCCTTAGCAGCACTATCAGCTCTATCATTACCACTTATTCCTACATGGCTTGGAAGCCAGCAGAAAATAATAACAGTATCAACTATAAGATAATTCTACTTTTCTAAAAGTTGAAGCACAACTGGATTATCATGTTTCATATTACCCAGTGCTTGAAGAGATGAAAGGGAATCAGAAAAAAATACGAAATAATCATCATCAGATTCCTGAATATAATTTAAGGCAAGTTCAATTGCCTTAAGTTCAGCTGAAAAGATAGAGGCATTGTCAGGAAGGCGGCTCTTTATGCTATGTTTGTGAACAACAGCTGCTGCAGCTACCTTGTCTTCATCTTTAGAACCATCTGTGTATGTCAAAAGTTACTGTATTTCGATTTAATTTCATTAAATTTGCTTTGAAAGATAGTAGGATCTGTAATGGATTTGTTATTATTACAAAGATCAAAAATAATTGTTGGTGTTTCCAAAGTCCACGGTGGAATTTGTGGTATTTTGTACTTGGCAATCAAATTTAGGTCGATTTCAGTGACTCTTAATTTTGGTTTAATACGAAGACCAAATGGCCGAATGGCCTTCGGTTTTCTATCAAAAAGAAGTTCATAATTAGGATTAAAAACAGTATCGAAAGTTGGATTTGAATGGTTAGATTGTAATGTAATGGTATACTAAAGGGCTAATTTGTCCCGTCTATGAGACAGTGATGGTTCATTAGCTTCAACTTTAGGCTGGTGATGTACGAAAGGCTCCTAAGGCGAGTCGTTATCCTTGATTATGTATAGGATCGAGAATCTGCAAGTATGACTTGCGAGTCGATCCATATACTATTGAGCCGTAGTCCAGCTTGGATCTGATAAGAAATAAAAAATATGTATAAAAGTCGAACAGGAAATGCAGCTTTGACGGAACACAGTAAACCCCAAAAAACACGCAAAAAGACAAACATGAATGGCAAAGTTAATAAGAAATAAAGGCACAACCACAAAAAAGTTGACAATAGAGATACCGCCTTGGAATGGTCCGTGGCATAAAAGGCCGCTGGAGGTTTAAACCAGGTTCTAGGGTGCACCAAACCTCACACTTACCCTACTGCCATCCCAATAAAACGGGACAGTGTAAATAAATAAATACCCGCCATGAACTATTCTTTAACCAACACGTCAGCATTAATAGGCAATATAAGTAAAACACAAAGATGCTCGTGTATATATAAATACAAAAAACAATAGCCTAGAAAGCCACAAAGAAGGTACTCAGTGACGAGCATAAACGATTGAGAGCAAGACAAGACAATATTGCAGACAAACATCAAACGTCACCGTTCTCTTGGACTTTGGGTAGACGTCATCATAGGGTCCAAAGCCTGTCCGGTCATTACACAAAAGAGGAAAGCATAGTGGCGATCTGTAAATTGGTCCACCATCAAGCATGCAGTGCGTTGCAAAAAGATCGGGTCATAGCCTCTTTTGATAAACCTTTTAAAAAGTTTAACAAAGACAGTATGAAAGTAATCATGACCAAAGATCTTACGAAGTTTGTAAATCACGTCACCAAAGAAGTCAGGTTGGGATAGTCCTTGTCGCAGAAGAGTTCTTAAATTACTTTTATATTTGGAAAGAAGATCATCGTTACGATAATAACATTTTGCAAAAGTTTTACGAAGTTTATGGTAACGGTAGTCCTGATGGAATTGAATTGAACTGGGGTTTACGGCGCACCAACACATGAAAGGTTATATAGCACCTAACAGGAATGAACATGCCAGGCTCATCCTCCATTTACATCCAGATAAAATATGGAGAAAGGGCCCCAAACCTTCTAACTTGCAGAACTGCAGAGTTGCTGCAAATTATATAGTAGCCACTCCATTTACGATGGAGCCACATTTCCACGTTTGCATACGCGATGTCATGATGAAGATCTTGAATGAGCATGATAAAAAAGGACAAAATGAACATAAAGGGGTTGGGGGTGGGTCCTACCCCTCTGCCTCTAGCACGATTTGCAGTGGTTGTATTCTACCCCGGCAACCACACGGGGATAGCCCTGATGGAGTAGCTTTTTAGTTATACAAAGATTACGTCAACACGAGTACAAGCTCTAGAAAAACGAATACGTTGTGACACATACACCCCATAAGAAGTTGCTTTGAGAACTGAGGATAATTAACTATTAGCAGCGCTTCAAGATGTATGCAGAATTGTATTAAACAGCCACAGTATTTGCAGCCAAAGAGCAACAAGATCTAGGGTACGACCAAAAAACCTGAGGAACGAACGTTTATGCACCCTTTTCAGTGATTCAGAAATTGAAATCATATAGGTCCGCGAGATTATCGCACACAAGAAACGTGGATTGTAGTGACGGACTGTAAGAAATTCTTAATAGACAAGAAGTGCCTTGCAATACTTAAGGTTCATATACTTTTGACACCTTTTCTGAACATTTCATAATTTACAGACATAACCAGAGAGTGAAAACGTTTCAAATGGGCCAACGATAGTAGTTTTTGTAATTTACATATACTAACTCACTACCAATTAGGGGAAATGAATCCAACAGGACCATTTCTTTAGAATGACTTCGACAACAATATGCAAGTATATGCATTTTAAACAAGTATTAAATACCGTTCAAAAACATCGGTTTACATCAAATTGCCATGTTGAACTACTCAGGGAACGAGGACGGGAGTGTCTTGAGTGGATCACGACCTAATAACAAATTTACTAATATGTCTGTGAGTGGATGTGTGTATATAGTCTTAGAAAAGAAAGATTTATGCAAAGCATCAATTCGCCGGTAATGATGTAACGTACATCTGTGTCTCGATTTACATAGACTGCTATATAAAGTGAAACGTGACATGCGCAGTGAAGCAGTCTACTCGATTCTGTAGAAAGACGCGTCCACTTGGTGGCGCTACTAGTTTTCCCGCCCAAAATGATTGCTTCCCATTCGGTCGTTTAATACACGGCGCCCAAATTACATTTTATAGATGATACCTTATAAATGCCTTTTTGTCTTATATATATTTGCGTTTATTGTTCTATAAGTTTCACATATATATGTTTCTATATCATAGTATGTCGTTTATTATACAAAATAATCCGCATCAAGTCAAATGTTAATAAAAGAGCGGGACGTACACGCTCCGTTAATTTCATTAAAAAGAACGCTCCGTCTTTTAAACGTTATTTTCATAGTAATCAGTATAACAACAAGTCAACTTTTTTAACAGTTACTTCATGCACATACATTTCTTTAAAAACATTTATTTTAATATATTATCAATATCGTATCAGGATAGTTGGTAAAACTAGTACGTTAATAGTTTTTGACAAAAATAAAAGTGCTTGTCATTAGTTACTTCTCCTTCCAGTGCATGGCACAACTATATTCGTCGGCTAATAATCGTCGACTGTATCGATATGCAACTGTTGGCGACCTTGACAACCAGGGAGGCTTTATAGTAGCTATCCCGCCAACAGCCGCCAAATTGTACAACGTATATGTACACCGTTTCTTAAACTTCTGACGACGAGGTATGCATATAACTTACATATTTTGAGAATCCAAACAATATAGACACAATATATACGGCATTAACCAGCCATGCTAAACCCCCAAAAAAGTTACCAACTCATAATTCACGCATATACAATCTAATTGGCACATATACATTATTATATGACCTGAACAGCTGGATAGAGTTTTGATAAACGGATTTGTAGTGTAATTGTGTCGTTATTTGGCGGGATAGCTACTTGAACATAAATACCTGGCCACTTTGGGTATCTTCATCTTCTATATTAAGAACTCCATGCTTCAAACCCGTTTTTTTTAAATTCCAATGATATCTGCTTAGGATTGTATAACTTTATAAAAAAGCTGGCTGTCGTTTAAATCAAACACTTCTATTCAATGTAGATGATTCTTTGGCACTGACCCCTTCGTGATAATTTGTAATTTTTCTAAGTCTAAATGACATATTTATTACACTAATGTATTATGATATTTATGTCATGACATTTTTACACTCCCATACTGCCAGTTATGTGAGAACTCATTATATTGGTTGCAGTGTTTTTTAAACCAGCATGTCAAATTAAGGTAGATGGTCTTGACATTCATGAACATTAACACTTAATTCGTGTCCTGTAAAATACTATTTGATAGTTTTGTATAATTTACCTTAATTTATCTAATAAACCACTGAAATAAGAAACGTTATATGACACTCTATGAAGAATTCGGAGAGGAGAGGAGAATTAGAGTTAACTAGTTTTTCGTGACTCCTGAGTCAACAGTTAAAACAAGTTGATATTTAATTTGATGTTTATTTTCTATTTATTTTTTTCAGATTGTTTAGGTGAGGATGAGGTTAAACATTTGAGGACGCATGAACATACGTCGATAGGCCACATCAGGCTTATTTTGGCAAGTTTTTAAAACAATCTAAAATTACTATGCTATTTATAAGCCACATAGAATGAATCTGAGCATGACGTAGGTTCTTTTAGTGTCTAAATTATCTCAGTAAAAAAGATAAACAGTTACTAAAAGTTCAGTAAAATAAGTATTATGATAAAAAAAAAATGTTAAGGGAGAGGACAAATTTCTTCTATTTTCTTTGGCGTCAATAGGCTGCAATTATATCTTTCCTATTTAAGACGTTAAGACATACTACATACTTTAAGACATACTACACCATTTAAGACATACTACACACGTTAAGACATACTACACACTTTACGACATACTACACCATTTAAGACATACTACACACTTTAAGACATACTACACACTTTAAGACATACTACACCATTTAAGACATACAACACACTTTAAGACATACTACACACTTTACTGAAACCCAAACGTCTCCGTGGCCGAATGGTTAACGACGTTGCGTTGTAAACCTTCGCCTCTCATCGCTGCTGGTTCTAATCCCATTGGGATTTCGACTTGTAAGTGAGGAAGTGTCGATTTTTACGGATGACGGGAGGTGAACAGTGCTGGTTCTACCCAGGAAAAGTGGGTGATCTTCCTCCATTACAAAAACAATCGACCGTCATATATAACCTTACATCTGTTGAAAATGAGGTAAAACGCCAAACACACTTTTTTTTTACTGAAAACTATAAAAACTGATGATATTAACGATTTCGGAGAGACATCAGATGAGTATTGGCAGGACAAGTGTGTTTAAAATATTATTTTTTTTATAGAAGGGGCAAAGGTCGAAACGACCAATCATTTGTTAACTTTATTATTTTATCGAATTTACTTTAAAAAGTGTGAACAACAGAGTTGTCGTTTTGCAAATTGTATTCTATTCCTAAATTTTTTAAATAACCACTTTTTCCATTTTACTTGTTTGCATGTATTTAATATGTCGTTACATCCTTTGTTATGTCAGATCCAAACAATTTCAGTTTTATCAAAGTTTGCTCCAAGTCCAGAACATAGCCATTATTTGCCAACAGTTTCTAAAGTAGCTTTCAGTGATTGTATATTGTCGTCAAGAAAAAAAGATGAGTCATTTCCATATTGATTTATAAGGTATTTTGAACCATCTATTTTAATACTAATACTATCAGGATTATATTTTAATACCGCAACTTTCGACACATATTATAAACATTATGGCGATAAAGGGTCTCCCTGTCGTACACCTCACTGTAAAGAAATAATCGGTACAGTGACCATTATTTAATACACAACTTTTTATGTTATTGTATAACGTATTACCACTGAAGTAACCATTTTTCTACAAAAAAAAAACATTCAAGGGAATTGAAAGTTTTTTCAAAGTCTAATAGAACTAATATACCCGATATATATATAATTCTTCACATTTCTCAATAATGTCATTTATAAGTCTATTCGATTCTCCGAAATATCTACCTTTTCAAAACTCTAGATTGGATTTCTGAAATCATTTATTGAAGGACTGTCTTAAGGCGGCATGCAATAGCCGCCGAAGCAATTTAGTATCTACATTTAGTAATGAAATATGTTTCCAATGTTTTAAGTAAGAATTCGGATTTTTCTACTTTTGGCTTTTGGTAGACAGGTTATAATACATTGGTTTTGTATTACAGACAAGAATTCAGAATTACAGCCAAAATTAAGCGATCTCAAAAACATCAGACCCTGACGATTTATTATTTTTCATATTTTTAAGCATTTTAAGCATTTTTGCATTGATATTTCCGCTTCTAGGCATTCGCAGTCATCATCAGTAAGTTTATTTAGAAACATGTTTTTGTCAACAAAAATCTCATTTTCAAATGTGGCCCTCTGTGTATTTTTGACATGTACAGATCATCAAAAATACGTCTCTGTTCCGTCAATATCTGTTATATACGGTGTCCGGTTGGGGCCAGATACAATGTCGCATTGTCGTGGACGACAATGCGACGCCCGACATCGCGACATCGCGATACGACAGTTCAACATTGCGATACGACAACTCGACAATGCGATACGACATCGCGACATTGCGATACGACATCGCGACAAGTATGTCGTGATGTCGTATCGCAATGTTGCAATGTCGTATCGCGATGTAATATTGTCGGGCATCGCATTGTCGCGCACGACAACGCGACATTATGTCGTATTGTCGTAATGTCACCCACGACAATGCGACATTCTTTCAATTGTCGTAATGTCGCCAACGACGCACGACATCGCGACGCGCGACATTTTGCTTATAATGTCATCCGTCGCGCACGACATTGTCGCTAACGATGCACGACATTTTGTTATAATGTCGCGATGTCGCCGGCGACGCACAACATTTTGCTTATAATGTCGCGATGTCGCCGGCGAGGCACGACATTTTGCTTATAATGCATCGTAATGTCGCGTTGTCGTGCGCGACAATGCGACGCCCGACACAATCGCGATACGACATCGCGACACGACATCACGACATTACGATACGACATCACGACATAATTGTCGCGATATCGAATCGCAATGTCGCATTGTCATATCGCAATGTCGCGATGTTGTGTATCTGGCCCCAACCGGACACCGTATTTATACATTAATAAGTAACGTATATATATTTTGTCTTTGTTTTATTAGTTTTGGTATACTTTTTCTGGGAATTGTAATTTCCCCCAATTTCAAAGATATTTGGTAAATTTTTCACCTTTTTCTTTCCGTTTTGCATTTGTTCTTAAAAAATACCTTTAATTTTTCTTCCGTTATCGTTTTAAGTTGTACTGTTAATATTTCAATTTCGTTTTTGACTGAAAAGTCTCCATTGTATAATCATGAATATAATGACCGTAGTTTGTTTTCAATTTTCTGTAGATTATTGTCTTTTTTTCTTTTTTGTTCCTTTATATATAAATATATATTTATATTTATGGTTTCCCAAAATAGTTTATCATGTATACTTAATGACTTGTTAATATTATCATAATCATTTAGCAATATATTTGGCTTTCCGTTTCAGCTATGGTTGTTTTAACAATATTAAGTACATAATATATTATTGAATTTCCATATTCCTCTACCTCTAGGTTGTTCGATAAAAGATAATTTGAATGATCCGCTTGATAACGAACTCCTGTATCTGTTTTCTTGATAAAACGTTGAAGATCCGACGAAGTAAGGAAATAATCTAAACGGGCCATATTATTTTGAGGACCTCTCCATGTCTATATTTTTAAATTTGTATTTCTAATTCTCCATGCGTCGTCATGAAAATCAAAGTTTTCCATGATAGTTAATACAGTTTTTTTCGACTTATATTCTTTTTATGTGTTTGTAGTTATATATATATCTGTTTCGTAATATGAGTGAATGTTCCAATATATAATTATTGATGTATTTCCAAGAAGTAACAACTTCAGTTCGTTTTCGTTCGGACCATAAACTACGTCAAATGTCATTATTTGACCTTGAACTGTTATATCTGTCAGGCCCATACAACCTCGAAATTTAACCAAGGCAAATCCATTTCTCTGGAGGTCCGGTGGTACATCCTCCACCCCTCCAACATTACGATTTTATTTTTGATTTCTTCATACGATTTCCTGCGTTTTAAGTGTATGGGACCTGACAAGATTTAAGTTGTCAGCAAGATATTTGTGTCAATGCTTGATAATGATTTTGTATCGAAATATGTAAAGTATGCAACTGCCTCGATGTGCCTCAGCGTAGCTACGGGCCTGTCTAGTATTATAAAATAACCGATGGGGTGTTTTGTCTGGTTATGCATTTTATAACTAAATGTTTTTTTAAACATAATTGTTGTACCTTTACTCGCACTTGAAAATGAACAGTATTTAGAATCGAAGTCCTATTCACTTTTCCACAGAGGCTCAACTTGATTTGCAGAATGTGTATCGACTAAAAAGTTAATATCATAAGTGTCATACATCTAGAAAAAAATGTCCCTCCTCTTTATGTCGTTTATGAATAGTCCCCTACATTATGTACACTACCAAATGTTATAGTACTCATACAAACTATTTTTTAGACAACGTATATATAGAGAGCAGGTAAGTACAAAACATTAATACATATAAAAAGTAAGATATTGTACACTTACATGCACAGTTAATTTTGAACTTTTCGATATTTAGTGTGAAATTCACAATCGGTGTCAACCTCCGCGCAGTGATATTGTAGCAAATAATCCCTGCCACAACACACAACACGTGACGATAGCTGACGCCATGTGATTATAAAAATGCGATACACTAGGTAATGCTTGGTACATCAATCTCAGCCAATTGGCAATAACATCATCACCTTCGAGAAGATGTTGAAAATGTTCAACCTGTTTTGGCTTGGGTCGTGTGTAGGTATATGCTTGGGTGTTATCTCTTTATTAAATTTAGGCACAGCTTCGATAATGTTCTCAACGGAATGTTCGTTTACAAGTAAACCAAGTAACCGGTGTTCATATTCGCTAAAATTGATTTTTTTAATAAATAAATTATTTTTGTAACCAGATACCGTTTTCACATTATTTTTCTATATTATGAACAAAGCAAGTTGAAATATTGACCTAACAAATATTTAACCAGAAAATTAAACTTAGCTGGATTTCAGCTATTAATGTGTGTGGTGGCAGTGGTTACTGTAACAGAAAGGGGAAGTTACCACTGTGGGGAGTTTGTCGGTATGTGTGTACCCGTAGACTTATACTGGACGCAGAGTACCAGTATACGTGTCCTTGACCTGTTCAGGTATCGGTACACTAATACTGATCACGAGTATCAATCTAGCTAGACTACGCCACATAGGTATCATAAAAAGAAGGAAATCGTTGCGGTGGGAAGGTTGCTGATCTGTTCCGTGTATTGTATTAAACGTCATGTGCGTAAACAAATGTTATTAGTACAAACGGGCTAACAGTTGATGATGATCGTCAGTATTCAAATGAAGCATGTGGGAATACTAATTAATGTTGTACGTAAACACAATACGAATAACGTAAGCTATACTCACTAAGGAAGTGTAATTGTTGGCGTAATGAATGATTTATGCAATTTATTATTTTTCCTGTGTAATTTTGGCATTTATGTTGGTTTTGTTTCCTATTTTCTGCCAGATGTGGAGTCGTAGACCATGTGTCTTCTATTCAATCATTGGTTAAACTGAAGACTTATTTACATAATAAACGAGCTATACACACTATAATTATACCAACATGTGGTCCAGATTAAAGGTCTCCTTAGCATATTGTTTTATACCACAAAATACGTGCAATGTGTTTAATTTTTGATGGTATCATCCTGTTTTATTACTGTTTGGTGGTTTTATTATTGTCTGTGCAAATAAGTCACCTTCAGTTATATTGTATGAGTGTTTGATATCTGATTACCAATCGCGGCACGGCAGTAACACACGCATACTTATGCAGACACGGTTTGTGTTTTACAAACTTCGTAAGATTCTTGGTCATGATCACTTTCATACTATCTTTGTTAAACTTGTGAAAAGGTTTATCAAAAGAGGTTATGACCCTATCATTTTGCAACGTACTGCATGCTTTGTGGTGGAATCTTTTACAGTTCGCCACTACGCTTTCCTCTTTAATTGTACGATGACCGGACAGGCTGTGGACCCTATGATGACTCCTACCTAAAGCCCATTAGTACGTTGGCGTTTGATGTTTGTCCGCGGTCTTGTCTTGTCGTGCCCTCAATGGTTTATTCTCTTGTTGCTCTGGCTTCTGTCAAGTCATCGAGTACCTTCATTGTGGCTTTCTAGGCTTTTTTTTTGTATTTATATATACACGAGCATCTAGGTGTTTTACTTATATTGCCTTTTAACGCTGCCTTGTTGGTTAGAGAATATTTCATGGCGGAGATTTCTTTATTTACACTGTCCCGTTTAATTGGTATGACAATAGGGTAAGTGTGAGGTTTGGTCACCCTAGAACCTGGTTTAAACCCCGAGTGGCCTTTTTGGCCACTGACCGTTCCAAGGCGGAAGCCCTATTGTCAACCCTTTTGTGTTTGTTATGTCGTTTGCATTTTTTATTACTTTTGCCTTCTCGTTTGTCTGTTTGCGTGTTTGTTTTTGTGTTTTGTGGTTGACTGTCGTCGTTGAATGCTACTTTCCCTGTCCGATTTTTATATCTTTCTTATCATACGGATGATACTAACTTTTAATATCTGATAAAAAATATACGTATTTCAATCTTCCTTGAGAAATCCGCTTTATAACTTGCCTGTATCGGCGAATATAATAAATATGAGGTTGGCCGTTGTTGTTTTAAGTCAGTATTTTGCATGTGAGTATATATAGAGTGTATGGCTGCTAAAAACGCAATGCATTGCAAAAATAATAAGAATAGCGAAATTAACGAAGTTTAGACCTTGACTCTGATACTATTTAAGCAATCTATTAGGTGATATTTTCATTTAATTTATTTATTATTTACGCCTTGTTAATTTAATAATTACTGTATACTAATGTTAGGTTAAACAGTGACAAAACTGTATACTAATGTTAGGTTAAACAGTGACAAAACATACCTGAAGTGAATAAGCTTGCCTTTCTCGTTTGTAGAAATAAAATAAATAATTTGTAGAAATAAAATAAATAATTTGTACAAACAAACGTCAGAAAATCGTATAATCGCATATTTTTTCTGACTGAATGCCATCAGATAAGGATAAAGTTCACAAATGACTCCGATTAATCAACGAGTAGCATTTTTGTTCATGCAAGATGGACTTTATTTTTAAAATCAATCATAGGAGTCTTCATCAGCGCAGTAGTATAGAGCGGCCTCATCTCAAAATGTCCGGGCATGTGGGTACCGTTACGGAATGCGTGGAAACCAGGTGATATAAAGTCTCAATGCCATAGCCATTTTATTTCACCCGGTTACCAAATACGTATTAGCATATGCTTACGTTCTCCACACAGATAGTTGAAATGGTGACGCAGGTATCAAATGTAGCCCCGACCCAGGGTCAAATGTTTTCACATAAACTTACATGGGAGAAATTTTCTTAAACAACAAGACATATGGCTTTCATATATTCCTGTAGCATAAGATTATTGTCATCTTCCAAGTTTGTTTGAATGTTGACCCTATTTGGCCACCCCTGAGGATCACAGATTTACAGGCGTGCATAGGGAAAGACTTTCGTGTTTGTTTTTGTGTTTTGTGGTTGACTGTCGTCATTAAATGCTTTATATCTTTCTTATTTTTTTTGCATAGGGAACGATTTGAAAAATCTTCTTTTCTGAACTTGCCTGACCTCTTTTATCTTATCCACGTCTGTTACTGTTGCACTGTCTTCGATGGCCAAGGTCGTCAGGCAAGCGATTCAGGGTCATTTGACTCTCTTGTTTCGTAAGTGAAAATTCTTTATTCTACAAATGTGGTTCCATTTTAATCAAAGTATGCTCTCTGTTGGATCAACGTATCTTCTCTTGTTGATATATAGTGCACGTATCTTCTCTTGTTGATATATAGTGCACGTATCTTCTCTTGTTGATATATAGTGCACGTATCTTCTCTTGTTGATATATAGTGCACGTATCTTCTCTTGTTGATATATAGTGCACGTATCTTCTCTTGTTGATATATAGTGCACGTATCTTCTCTTGTTGATATATAGTGCACGTATCTTCTCTTGTTGATATTTAAAGTGCAGTGTCTATTGCTTGCATAAAACCGACTGTACAATCCCCTAAGGAACACCTATAGCCCCATATGTGTGTCTCTTATTTGGTACGGTAATTTATGAATCAATTAAATACACAAATACACAAACTAAAAGTCAATTCCTAAACCTTATGTTTACTCCTATTTCTTAATATACGCATCAACATCCGCTTGATTTATAAAACGCAATTTCACGTTGAAAACCCGTTACCGATACTTGTTCTGAAATCCGTGTTTTTGTGAATGGCATTATATCATGAAGTCCTTTTAACGTTACCATGACATTTGTTTTTTTTTTTGTTTTTTTCGGAGGTAATTTTGTAAATAAAGTATAAATTATCCTATCTGTTTACAATAAGCCATTGCTATGTTTTATTCCTAATTAAGTTGTGATTGATGGTGTGCACAGGAACATGTTTCGGACCTTCTTTATCAAATAAAGAAGAAGAAAAAACATTCTGTATTGCGTATTACATAATGAACATGATGAAAGGCGAAACTAATGTTACATTGTTGTTTAGTTATGTATTACACTCGTACAACATACACGTTAAACAGCCTGCTTGTCATTGTAAAACGGTTATACTCTTCGTGTGTGAGTAGATGCTTTCTCTCCGTAGCACTACTGTTTTGTATATTTTGCCTACTCTCATGTTGTTTGATGAACCTCTCTGTCTCGGTCAAGTGCATTTTGATTTTTAGAGGTTTTCCTTTAAATACTAAAACTGCACAAGCCGTTTCTAGAAGTGTTTGATGTTTGTCTTAAATCTTGTCTTGTCGTACCCTTAACGGTTTGTTCTCTTGTTGCGCTGGTTTCTGCCAAATGATATATAGGGTCCTATAGAAACCACAGCGTCCGAACGCAATGGCATCGTAGGTCCGCACTGTACTGCAAACAAGGACTTGAAACTACAATGAAAGAGACAAAAAACAACAGAAAGGGTGGTGAAGACAGGGTTACCGACTTGGAACGGTCAGTAGGCAATAAGGCCTACTGGTTAGCTTGAATCGATTTTATTCTCAACGGTGTCACGCCACACCTAAACTTTGCGCACAATCCTCGCTATTATCCTGTCTTCAGCGTCCAAATAGACAAGACAGTGTAAACAAAACTACATCCCATCAAAAGGAAATCTCTAACAATAAAGTCCACATCCATAGAAACTAACTAAAGATATACATACAAAATAATAAACATCTCAGGATGTATCCAGAATCGTACTGAACAACCATAGTAGTTGCAGCTAAAGAGAAAACCAATCTAGGGTACGACCAGAAAACCCGAGGAACGAAAGCTCATGCACCAACCTCCCTTAGTTGGGGTTTCAGTAGGTACAATCATAGAGTCCCAAGAGGTAGTCCAGTCATCGCACAAGTGAAAAGTGAAGCGTAATGACTGACTGTAGAGGGGTCAAACACTAACCATGCAGTGCGCTGTAAAACCAAAGGGTTATATCCTTTTCTGACAAACTTCCTGATTAAATTTGTAAAGCGGTCAGGAAACCCGTCAGACCCCTTTAACTTTCGAAGTTTATAGACCACATTTCCATAAAATGAGGGTTGTGATATGCCTAGTCTCAGATGTGTTTTAAGGTTGGTGTTGTACTTTTCCAACAGGCCCCCGTTGTGGCGGTATAATTTAGAGAAAGATCTACGTAGTTTGTGATAACGAAAACCCTGCTGAAGAAGTTTACTTGTAATAACTGGATTTCGATCATTGAAGTCTATGACATCATTACACGCTCTAGAAAATCGAATGAGCTGGGAGATATACACCCCATATGAGGTAGCACGAGGTACATCTCCATCCAGGTGTGGATAGTTAACGATGTTAAAATTGAAATCATCTCGTCATTGAGTACTTGCTTTGTGACTTTCTAGGCTTTTTTATATTATATATACATGATCATTAATGTTGCCTATTAATGCTGCCTTGTTTGTAAGAGCTGACGGGGATATCTGTATTTATAATGTCCCGTTTTATTGGGATGACGATAGTGTAAGTGTGAGGTTTGGTGCACTCTAGGACCTGGTTTAAAGGTCCAGCGGCCTTTTTTGCCACTGACCGTTCCGAGGCGGTAGCCCTATCGTCAACCCGTTTATGTTTGTGATGTCATATTTTACCTTTTATTCAGATTTGTAGTTGTTCTTTGTTTCTGTGCATTTTTGTGTTTGAATGCTGCATTTCCTGTTCGACTTTGATATCCACATTTTTTTTATTATTATTTATTTTTCGTTTATGGAACTGCTTTTTTAGACTGTACAATTGAGCTGTCCCGCTCAATTTACACATATGCTTTTAGTTTAGATGATCTTGTGTATTCAATTTGCGAGAAACAGAGATGAACGCAAAAACTTAACATTGACACTGTCGCCTAGGAAAGGGTTTCGCATATGTCTCCCCTTTTCTCAGAAAATACGAGACAACACATATTTTATGCCAATGATGGTAGTAAAACGGTCATGTTATATAACATAATGCTGGCGTATATCTGAAACACGGCGAACCTGCTTTTTCAAAAATTGAGCGGAGGAATGTCTGGTAGCAAACTTCATCAATCGTCTCATCTCCCTCTTAGGTTACTGTTAATATATTCTCTTGAAGGATGTGTTAACGTGACGTTAACTCCCATTTCTTTTCGTGTCACATAGTGGACAATAGACGCCATATTGCCATTAAAACACCAGACTCCGATAAATTCCTTCACAAAATAAAATCTTATGCTTAGCAGTGAAATAGTGGATTTTAGCCATGAAATAAAAGTGGTATTTCATACGTGTGAAATATAGAGATTTATTTTTTTACTGCGGGACTTTTTTTTTCAATATTAAAAACTTTTTTTTATTTGTTTGGAAAATAACTGTTTAATATATATTATTCGACTGTAAATGGTCTAACTAAGAAAATGAGCTTTAGCTTTTAAAACTGTTCATGTATTTCGGAATTGTTGTGATGTACAGTGAAAAATGTCAGTTGGTCATTTTTTTCAAAAACAAATTTTTCTGACAGTTGCTTTAAAAGTTATATCATTAGATTGGACATCACTTAACTAAGGAAATGAGTGGTCTACTATTGAAATCGGTTCAATAGTTTAGAAGTTATTGGGAATTAAAAACAGCAATTTTATCATACTAATAAATACTGATAAAGGTGATCCTTTGGGAGCAACAAACACAATTTAGAGAATAAAGCAGCAGACTCGGTTTTATTGAGTCTGTTCATGAGAAGTAATGGAAGAAGCAACACCTCTCACGCCCCCTAGCACCGGCTTAAGCGGTATTCTACTTCAAAGCCATCTATATTGGGCTCGTTGGTCCCAAAGGACCAGTAAAAATAACACTACTGATTCGTAGCACGGGGAGACTTTTTACAGCCGCCACACTGCACTAAACGAACGCTAAGCCAATGACGTCGTCATTTGTTTATTTATGTTTTTGCATGCTGCAATACACTTTGATTATAAAGCATAAAACAAAAACAAAAATTGTTGTTTTGTCGTGAATAACAAATTTTATTTCATCCAAAACAACAAATATCCTCTATTTATATAAAAAATAAATAGATCTCATGTGTAATGCCCATTACAATATATAATTTGTGCTATAATTGTTATGCGTTGTTTCTGCAAAGCTGTGATTATGTATACTATTATATTTTTTATTTTTTTCAATTCATCAAACACGTTTCATGTGGTTAAATAATTTATGTACCTATATATGGATGTCCAAAGGACAACAGATACATTAACAGAAAAATAAATGATTTATGCCTCGTGATATATAATTTAGCTTGGGCCAATATTAAAAATATGTTTTGTCCGAACGCGACTGGTCCAAAAAATCCAAACTGGTCCAAACCTTGTTTTCAGTCAAATATGATATTATTATTTTCAACATTGCAATACACACCCAGTGTATTAAAATCATCTTTAATAATTACAAAAGGAAATCTCCAAGACAAAGTTATACTTTAAAAAGTATTCCCAAAAGAATCTGTCATAGATGGGTGAAAAATAAAAATAATTTTCCTACCTATCCATCTGAAATATCTAAAGTCGGATTTGGGCAAACTAATATATTTTTAAGTGTGGCCTTGTATCTTTAATTTAATGATAATTACAATGATATATCTTCATTAAGTAATTAACGCCGGTCCACAATACAAACAACACTAATGAGTTCGTTTACATGGCAAGGTTATAGCCACATTGACATTATAACCTTATTTGTATTCATAATCACCTGTTTCGGTATTGATTCGAAACATAGTTTAATAGTTTATTTAAGTCTCATCACAGTACACTATTATCTACAATACAACAAATCATAAAATACAACTGTGCCATTCTTTTTAGAATTACAAGAGACTATACAATATCAATATACATATGACTGTTCACAATGTTAAAATATTGAGCATCTGAACCGACTGCCACAGCCGTGTCATAAGACTCACAAAAAGCCACAGCAGTAGGTCCAGTAGTCAATGCATACACATATATCACTGTTTTAATTTATAAAATCATTTTCTAAAAATATTGTTATCACACACATTTATACACAGTAAAAACTGAGCGGCCGGTGCTAATCTTGACATGTTGTCTAAAAAGTACTTAAAATAGAAATATTAATATGTGAGTTAGAGAATCGCAACGGCTACTGAAACCTTAAAAAATATTATAAAACATCAGATAACAACCCAGATCAGATCTGGAGTGTAGCACCGACTTCTCAACGTCGTTATAAAACCTTATTTCTTATCTAATAATGATTGCATTATTTACAGCATAAAATATGATGAAATTAAGTTTAAAAAACAACAAAAAACAACAAAAAAAAAACGCTTACCAGCTTACTACAAGTAGAATAAATAATAATATTAACACATAATTAAGAATATAAAACAGAGTTTCGCTTTTTGAGAATATTACAACAGGTTTTGGCACTCACGCGTATCATATCTTTATTGGAAAATAAAAATAACATTTTGTCTGTTTCGTTTACATCTATAACATTTGGATATACAGACACTGCTTTATCAAATAAGAGTTTTCTAATAGCACCATACATAGCACATTCTAAAACAGCATGCATCTCGTCCTCAACCTTGTGAATACAAAATGGACAAAAACGCTCATTTTCTGCAATAGTTTCATATCGACCTGTTTCGATTCTCAACGGTGCCACACCACACCTAAACTTTGCAAATGCAGCTCTGTGCTGTAAAGGTAATATAAGTTTGCAATATGATTCAACTTCATACTCTGATACAAAATAGCCTGTATGTTCTTAACTTGTTTCTACCTACTCCACTTACTCCTGTTACTCTGTTTATACTATTCTTCCAATCTATTACATATAAATCCATTAGAGCCGTTGTAACATCTTCAATAAATTTTAACTTTGGAAAGGAACAATTTATATTCGTGTATGCATCAAAGCCAATTCTTTTAAACTTATCAACAACAGAGTGGAACCAATTTTTACAATTTCGGTTAGCTTTATAATAAGCCCAAAGAAAAAAACGTGTATTTATCCTTGTATTGTTAAGATTTACATTACGACTCCAATGGTTACACACATTTTACCATTGTCTAATACAAGGAGGTATCCAACCCATATCACCTGATAACGCGGCCACTGGAGTGTATTTGCCTACTCCTAAGTAAAACCTCATGGCTCTATGTTGTATAGCATTTATACAAGAGAATGATTTATTTCCCCATATAGAAGCTCCATATGAAATAACAGGCCAGACAAGAGAATCATACAGTTTTGTATAAACATCATAGAGCATACCACCCATACTTTTATATTTAGCTATTAGCAAACCTAAAGCTCTACTAGCACTTTGAGAAACGAGTTTAGCAGTAATGGAATAATCCAAATATTCAGTCAGAGTTAGACCAAGATAAACATATCGGTCAATGGTATCAACAGTATTAGGTCCACACATAAAAATACATTTTGTTCTTTGGACAGAATTTGGCCTAAAGTGAACAACATTACTTTTATTATTATTTATAGACATTCTATTACTATCACACCAGTTATGAAGTTCATGCAACATAAATTGAAGATCGTGCTCACTATCGGCAATTAGGACAATATCATCAGCGTATAATAATATACACACCTTTTCACCGTCATCAAGTTCTATACCTTTCCCCAGTGATTTGATTTTTAATGCCAAATCATTAATAAACAAGTTAAAAAGTATAGGAGACAGCGGACAGCCTTGCCTTAAACCAGCATTAACGTTGAACCAATCGGTTGAAAAATTGTTCACTCTTACACATGATGATACAGACGTATATAAAGACTTAACTGCTATCAACATGTTACTAGAAACGCCACTATCCTGAAGTCGCTTCCAAAGTATTTCTCTGTTGACAAAATCATATGCTTTACGAAAATCTATAAAAGAACAAAATGTTGATAACTTAAGCTTTTTTCTAATTTCTATAATATTTGTTAATGAGGCAATATGATCTACTGTGCTGCGATTTTTTCTAAAACCGTTTTGCTCATCGACAATTTTATTATCAACTTCAGACCATATAGAAAGTCTATTATTCAACACTGAACTATAAAGTTTATACATAGACGAAGCTAATGTTATTCCCCTGTAAGATAGAGGGTCTCTTGGATCAGCGGAGCTTGTCTTCGGAATAGGATTAATAATACTTTTACCCCAAATTGTAGGAAGTGTACCGGTTTCAAAGCAGACATTAAATAAGGCATGCAGAAATAATACAGATGTATCGTTTTTTAACACATCAGTCGGTATTAAATCAACGCCAAAAGCTTTACCTCTTTTAGCATTATTTATAGCTTTCTTCACTTCTAATAATGAAATATTACTATCCAAAAAAACATTATTATTCCCATCGACATTTAACTCAAATACACCATTAACATCCGAGTTCAAGTTTAAAAGATGATCAAAATCAAGCTACCGTCATCCAAGAGGACCTCCATTGGTATAACATGTTTTTTAGTTTGTCCCACTCCAATCTTTCCTATTGACTTCCAAATTTGTGTTTGGTTAATGTTTACCTCCTCAAGAATATCATTTTGCATTTTATACCAAAATAGACGTTTTGATCGTTGAACTTGCCTGTCAAATGTCTTTCTTGCTAAAAAATAGTCAGACTTAAACTTGACCTTGTCAGACGAAGAAGACGACTGTAACCATTTACTTTCTAAGGTACAAACATTATTCCATAATTGAGACAGTGTTTCACTCCACCACGGCTTTCCTGTTCTCCTGCGCTTGTTACTCATTCCGCACTTCACATACTTGTAAGGTAGCTTTTCATACATTTCTTTCTAAACAAGGTCACACCACCCATCATAGGCTACGTCTATATTACCCTTTGTACGGAAGCTACATTCCAAGCCTGCAATAGCTGTGTTTACTAAGGCTAAAATCTCGCCATCACATAAAAACGCATTCGGAATAGAATCAACATTAAAGACATCACACCAGAATCAAAAGAGCACGGACACTTTACAGCTAGAGACGATCACAAACTTGTTAATCCTCTACTGTGGAAAATATTTATTGAGGCCCTGACATTATTTTATATAAAACTACAATGTGCAATGTTTCTTTACAATTGATAAATGTTCATTTTACTGTTTCGAATAGAAACATTAAAATATGGCAGATTAAAAAGGTAAAATCTGCAAATTCAATACTAAAAATATTGAAATTAAATCATGTTGGTACTGTTACACATACAATTTAGAAATAATTAAATCGGTTTTAAAATTGTTTGTCCGGGCCTCATAATATAACGGTACATACCAATCTCCAATTTTGCATGAAATTCTCGTACTTCTTGCAATGCATGAAAAAAACAATCATAATTATGCCCCCACTATTTCTGTAGGATGGATTAGGCTGGTGGGATGTCTTTAAACTTATCATAAGAATGCAATTTCTCGGATTCTAACTCACTATAATTCTTAAATAATGAAAGTTTAATAGTCCAAGTGAGAACAGAATGATCAGGAAAGCCGGATCGAGTTATATCACTTAAATGACAAGCCTTGTTTATAAGGTCAACTGCCCGTATAACTGAAAATTCACTGAAATCTGATAGTTGTTCATGACTAACTAAACAATAATCCACTACAGAACACCCTTTAACAGATATGGAAGTAAAGTCGTTGCACAGAAAGTTTCGACCGTTCAGCATACACATATTAACGTTAATTAAAAAATCAATCAGCATATCACCGTAAGCATTACTTTTAAAATCAACGACATCCCGGTCACATATATTATCAACACCAGATATAAAATCAACAGTATTACCACAACGACTGTTAAAATCGCCACATAAGTAGATTAGTCCTTCATTCTGATATTTATAAATATCTAATAATAAACTGTCAAAGAAGTTGTGGGCATCTACATTTCGACAAGAGTTCTCTGGTGGGATATAACAAACACATGGGAACAAGACAACAGATTCAAATTTATGCATTAGTTTAAGCCAAAGTATTCCTTCTATGGAGTCATCTAAAATATGTATATCAAAACAGTCCAGAAGTTCCTCACGAATGAGAAATCCCACTCCACCTGATCCGGTTTTGGCTCGTACGTGTAGATTCGTCCGATTGTTCCCAAACCACCTGTAACCCTCAGCTTCTAGTATAGAATTGCCTGTGAGATGCGTCTCAGCAATACCGATAATGTTAAGATCCAAATGCTTCACACATGCATATCGAAGATTACAATTGTCACTTTCTATATTAGAGTTCCAACCTCGAACGTTCCAAAACCCGGCAAGAATCTAGTTTCGACCACGAAAGCCCCCACGTCTACCGCAACGTATGTTAATAGTTAACGTCTGTCGAGAACTAGAAATGTGTCCATGGGGCACGGATGTCTCCAATGAACCATCCGCCAAACACAAATTATGATCATAATTCAATAATGTGTATAGTTAGTAGAGTGTGTACGTATATGCTTGTATACATCCTCGCTGTTTTTTAGGAACAGACACTTCATCAGAAGGACTGGTCAGATATGCAATTATTTGTAAGTTTTTCGGGGAACTAATCCAAATTCGGTCCCGACTAGGATAGAACGCACTAACCCTGAATTACTAAACTTGATGAGGTGCTAAACATTTCAAGTTTTAGTTGTAGACCTCTGCGCATCGTGAGTGAAGCCTTGGCGGTCGCATTTCTGATTGCAATGTTCGTACTTCATATATGTATTTCGTCCCGTTTTTAGTTCACTCGTTAATTAATCTCCCGTGAAGGTTTTGTCCCAATATGACATTAATATGCCATTGTATACGTTGAACGTCCAGTTCATATCTTCTTTCAATATTAGGCTAAAATGACGTAAAACACCATTCAAACAAAGCCAAGAACCATAGCGGAAGAGACTCAATATCCCCTCAGTAACGCAGAAAATTTCTCGCAGACCAGTTGGAACATCTATTTTTATGAATTCATTTATTCCATCAGCTGTGAAACTCTGGAATGATTTATCTTTATATATTAGAAATTCAGGATCATTAAACATATTCAAAGGTCAGATTATGCAAACAATGTTTACTAGTTCAAATGTTCCTAGTTTTTACTTTTTTGATCTGTTATGCATGCTATGATAAGAAATTCGTGTAGTAATCTCAATAATGATCTTTTTCAAAATCATTTACGCGAATCGCTTCAATGCAATTGCGATCAGGGTATATGGATGCAAATAATTTCTTCTTTGCATTTATACAATTCAATGTTAAAAGGCTCGAACTCTTCCAGTCAACACGTTCGTACATTAAAACATTATTGTTTGGAAGGTTAGATCTTACAACACACAAGAAAATGGCTTGATTTTTAATTCTGTTCAAAACTTTATTAGAGATAGTCATCGATTTACTTTGGTTTACCATTACATTTTATCTGTTCTGATCAACCCGAACAATGTCACATGTGTTGAATTATTCTTTCTTCCACTTCTACTTTTCCTTTATTTTTTATTTCTATTTTCTTATTATCTTAACATGTTCTACTACATATCATGTTGTAGTTAATCCAGCTTATTGATATGTGTTAATAGCAATAGCCATTCATTTTATTTTTTAGGGAAAGGTCGTAACTAATGTGGGTAGCACTTGTGGCCCGACCCGATTGCATTGTACTTGTACATATATGGCAATAAAATATGTTTAAATAAAAAAAACACAAAAACAATAATTGTGAGTTGATTCCTAGTTAGTTAATCATGGTGAATGCTCCTTAATGTTAATATATCAGATAATAAATAAAGCAATTAAATTTGAAACTCTTTGATGAGCATATAGCATTAGTATGTTATGTACACTCCCTATTTTATTAAGTAGTGAAGTATGATTAAATTAAATACATGGCTCATGGCTCCTTTGTAGTTTACGCGACACAATGCCATCAGTCAGAAATAACCTTCAGTCGACATATCGCCTATATATGTCAATCGATCTAACGTTAAGTCGATCAACCTAGCCTGTCAAGATATCTCAGTTGACTTAACGTTATGTCGCTAACTAAATATAAAACCATCTAATATGGTACACAACAAATGATGTACTACAGTATTCTTTAATTTAAATGTCAGGCTCAACTTATTTTGCTGTCGTCTTGATTACCTATTATTCAGGCAAATGACGTCAATTGTGTGAAGTTTCATTATTTTCGATATATCGTCCGATGACATTTTAAGTGATACTATACGAGATACTCTTTTGTTATTCTTTGGGGCGCTTGTTTCATTCAAAGGTTGTGCGGACTTTTCAGACAAAATTAAACTATTAGCTAAATAAGTGATGTATCAGTGAAACAGAAATTGTTGATGGTAAATAAAAATACATTACTTCGTATTGGTTGAGAAATAAATACTTCACGTGAGAAAGTTGTGTTATGCCCCAAAACCGAATGGTGAATGGGCATATAGCGGAAGCCATGTCCGTCCGTCCGAGTGTCCGTCCGTCCTGAAAAGTCTGTGTGCTATCTCCTCCCCCAGTTTTCAACAAAATGTTTCAAAATGTTAACTATGATGCCAATATGTACATATCGATTCGGCGTCAAAATCGACCATGTAAAATCGGAGTTACGGCACTTTCCCCGTTAATTTGTACGTTTAAATATATTGCGTGTCAATCTCCTCTCACCGTTTTCAATCAATCTCCTCTCACAGTTTTCATTTGATTGTTTCGAAACTTTACTGGAGGCTTACTTATGATGTCAAGTTGTGCAGTAGATCACATTTTCGGTGAGAGGGCATATTGCGTTAGCCATGTCCGTCGGCCGTCCGCCCGAGTGTCTGTCCGTCCTGAAATGTCTGAGTGTCCTTCCACAGTATTCAACCGATTGTTTTAAAACTATACAGTTATCTTATCTATAAGGTCAAGATGTGCATGCCAATTCGGCGTTTTAATGGCTTGTGTGTCTAACTCCTCCCACAATTTTCGACCGATTCTTTCGAAACTTTACAGGGTACTTACCTATCATGTCAAAATGTGTATATTTATTCGGCGTCAGAATCGACTTTGTATTACCGGAGTTTCACTTTTGTCTTCAAGGTTTCTGATTTCCGATCGTTGTTTTAAGTGGGTCATAAAGTCCCATGAACACATTTCTAGTTGTTAAAGTATTTTCAATGCAAAAATCTGCTGCATCAAAAATTAGTAAATTTCTTTTTATTCAGAATGCGTAATTATTCAAAAAAGGATTTAATGTGTTAGAAAAACATAAATTAAAAAACTCTGAAAGTTTTAGCAAGCTATTAAGACTAACTTATATGAGATTTCTTAATTTTCTGCTGTCCCATCAACGGAGTTTACATAGGAAAGCTCAATCAAAAACTGGTTTTGAAAACTAAAGGTATTTTTATTTACCACTAAACATCCAGTTTCAGTGATATATGATACGTACCAGTAAAGAAAGATAAAAATATCGGACAGGGAAAGCAGCATACAAGGACGACAGTCAACCACAAAAACAAACATGCAAACAGACAAACGAGAAGGCAAAAGTAATAAAAAATGCAAACGACATCACAAACACAAACGGGTTGACAATAGGGCGACCGCCTTGGAACGGTCAGTGGCAACAAAGGCCACAGGGGATTTAAAACGGTTCTAGGGTGCACCAAACCTCACACTTACCCTACTGTCATCCCATTGAAACAGGACAGTGTAAATAAAGAAATCCCCGCTATGATCTAATCTCTAACCAACAAGGCAATATCAATAGGCAATATAAGTAAAACACAAATATGCTCGTGCAAATATAATACAAAAAAGCAATAGCCTAGAAAGCCACAATGAAGGTACTCAGTGACATGGCAGAAGCCAGAGCAACAAGAGAATAAACCATTAAGGGCACGACAAGAAAATTCATAGACAAACATCAAACGCCACCGTCCTTGGGCTTTAGGTAGGCGTCATCATAGAGTCCACAGCCTGTCCGGTCATCGTACAATTAAAGAGGAAAGCATAGTGGCGAACTGTAAAAGGGTCCACCACCAAGCATGCGGTATGGGTCATAACCTCTTTTGATAAACTTTTTAACAAGTTTAACAAAGATAGTATGAAAGTGATCATGACCAAGAATCTTACGAAGTTTATAAATCACATCACCATAGAAGTCAGGTTGTGATAGTCCTTGTCGCGGAAGAGTCCTTAAAATACTTTTATATTTGGAAAGAAGATCAGGTTACGATAATAAAATTTTGCAAAGGTTTTAAGTTTATGGTAACGGTAACCCTGATTGAGTAGCTTTTTAGTTATACAAAGATTACGAATATTAAAGTCCTCAGCTCGAGTACAAGCTCTTGAAAAACGAATAAGTTGAGACACCTACAACCGATAAGAAGTTGCTCGGGGAACATCCGCATCCAACTGGGGATAATTAACAATGTCAAAATTAAAATCATCTCTCTTGTCATAGATTTTGCTAATTATTTCACCATTTTCAATCGAGAGATCTAAATCAAGAAAAGAAGCGTTATTATCAGATGTATTAGCTTTGTTAAGCTGAAGATCATGTTAATGCTGAAAATCCTTTGGATGAAACAAGCGCCGCGAACAATAACACGGAATGTCGCCAGGTATTACTGATTTTTCTTGTATTACTGATTTTTCTTAATAATAAATAACCCAAAATCTCATAATATCCACAAAAGAAAAGAATCTTGTATATGTGTTCGTTTGATATAAAAAATATGAACATCATTTCATACTCCTTCTAATTTACTCCTTAAGGTAAATGTTTAAATAATCAAGGCTCGTTAAATGTCCAAATAAAAGTTTAAATAATTCAAGTCTCGTTAAATGTATGGAGGTCATCAATTTAAATATCAGGTATTCGTTATGATAGCAGCTATATTTAAACAATAATGTTAAACATAGTAATAACAAATGCTAAATAGACCATGACTCATCCAGCATTCCAAAAATAGCTTTCGTTCCATGCATTGAACTTATTAATGTCACTAGTTAATTAATTATTACGCCGCCGTCTAAGCACAAGGCGTTTATTCTCTTGCTGCTCTGACTTCTGCCAAGTCATCGAGTACCTTCATTGTGGCTTTCTAGGCTTTTGTTTTTTTTGTATTATAGGTTATTGAATTTGTTGAATTTGTATGGCTAAATATTACTTGGAACGAGTTGTTTCGCCAAAACAACGAGTTCCAAGTAATATTTAGCCATACAAATTCAATAACCTTTTTATTGTATACTTTCATATTGTTTTCGATCAATGTTAATTGTATGACTATTACTTTTCATTGTATTTGTGTCATTTTTTATAGCTTTTGATGGAATTCCTATCTTGTCATTCAGTTTCATTTTGTGTGGATGATTATTTTGCTCGAAAACGACGTCGACGTCGGATGACGTCATTAAAAACATCAAGCGATTTTCTAAAGTTTGTTTACCATCAGATAACGTTAAAAACAGCGGGTGAGTGACCATTTCAATTATTTTATCAATTTCTGCCATAAAAGGTTGAAAAAAAAAACACGTATGTTTTTGTTGACACTGTAGGAAGGATTCCGTTATTTTATTTGAAAGTAGTTCCTTATTTCTATTTCGCGGCTCTAAGCAAGCACGAGAAAAAGTTCCGGTGCAATATCAATGTGTGCAATATTATAGGTTATTGAATTTGTATGGCTAAATATTACTTGGAACGAGTTGTTTAGGCAAAGGACGACGAGCTTGCGACTACGAGCTTGCGAGTCGTCCTGCGCCAAAACAACGAGTTCCAAGTAATATTTAGCCATGCAAATTCAATAACCTTTTTATTGTATACTTTCATATTGTTTTCGATCAATGTTAATTGTATGACTATTACTTTTCATTGTATTTGTGTTATTTTTATAGCTTTTGATGGAATTCCTATCTTGTCATTAAGTTTCATTTTGTGTGGATGATTATTTTGCGCGAAAACGACGTCGACGTCGGATGACGTCATTAAAAACAACCAGCGATTTTCTAAAGTTTGTTTACCATTCGATAACGTTAAAAACAGTGGGTGAGTGACCATTTCAATTATTTTATCAATTTCTGCCGTAAAAGGTTGAACTAAACCACGTATTTTTTTGTTGACACTATAGGAAGGATTCCGCTATTTTATTTGAAAGTAGTTCCTTATTTCTACTTCGCGGCTTTTAGCAAGCACGAGAAAAAGTTCCCGTGCAATATCAATGTGTGCAATATCGTAGAATATTGCACACTTAGCTCAATGCACACTAAATGGGACAATATGAAAGTATACAATAACGTAGAATATTACACACTTAGCTCAATGCAAACTAAACGGGACAATATGAAAGTATACAATAATTATATATACACGAGCATCTACTGTGCATTCCAGGGTGCCTGTGCGTCAAATATGAATCGATATTTTTTTTATTACTTACTATATGTTTTCATACCTGATATGGTTAGACAGAATGAAAATAGACGCTCCTGGATCTGTTTACAATCTTGCCAAAGCCATCCGGTATGCTTCACAAAGCCTAAAATTCATTTTGACCCCATTGTTTATATTGTAAAAATTAGAACAACATGGCGGCCTTATTTTTAGAAATTGTCGTCTGCGCATGTCTGTTTCTAGGGTTCGGATGTACCAAGTAAAACGTAGGTTATTGCAGGATGATGTTGTTGTTCAATGTTCAGCACCTCCGGCAATCGATCATACTTATCCTTTATTTTGGAATGAAAAATATTATATCTAGCAAATAAAGGCTAGGTAAATAGTATACTGCATTTATATTTTGTTATTTAAACCACTAGTGGTCAGCTGATTTTTTAAGTCACCCTACCCTACAAAAATGGAATGTTCCGCTGTCGCCATTTTGGTTTTTGGCTGTCAATAAAATTACATGTAAACATGGGTGTTCAAAATGATTTTTTGACTTTGTGAAGCTTAGAGGATGGCTACTCGAAGATTGAAAACAGATTCAGGAGCGTCCGTTTTCATTATATTCAATCATATCAGGTATGAAAACATATTGAAAGGAATAAAAAAAAATCTCGATTCATATTCGACGCATAGGTACCCTGAAATGTTTAGTAGGTGTTTTACTTATATTGCCTTTTAACGCTGCCTTGTTGTTAGAGAATATGTCATGGCGGGGATTTCTTTATTTACACTGTCCCGTTTAACTGGGATGAAATAGGGTAAGTGTGAGGATTGGTGCACCCTAGAACCTGGTTTAAACCCCCAGTGGCCTTTTTGGCCACTGTCCGTTCCAAGGCGGAAGCCCTATTGTCAACCCTTTTGTGTTTATGATGTCGTTTGCATTTTTTTTTATTACTTTTGCCTTCTCGTTTGTCTGTTTGCGTGTTTGTTTTTGTGTTTTGTGGTTGACTGTCGTCATTGAATGCTACTTTCCCTGTTCGATTTTTATATCTTTCTATTTGTTAAATTGAATTGTATTTGTGTTTAACTGGCCCTCAACACGGTATTTAGATAATAGTAAGAGATGGGGGACCAAAAGAGAGACAAGTATTACCCTACTTTCCGGTGATAAAAGCTGGGATTTTTCCTGAAAAAATATTCTGGCCCTTGAATTGCTGAAAAAAATATCCTGGCTCTGACTTGAAGGGAAAAACAACAACAGTCCCTCAAATTGTTGAAAAAATATAATCCAGCCTTCTCTAAACATTCTTGGAAAAAAATAATCTGGCTGTGAGTCCAATTAGAGGAAAAATATAATCTGGCTTCCTCCTCTTCAGTCTATATGATAAATAGATCTACTTCATCAGCCACTGGATTCAACATGGACATTTTTAACCACAATCTGGTTACATCCAGAACTTCTTCCCAGAAGTTTATCGAAATCTCCAGTTGAAATGAGTTGTAGAAGACAGTGATAGTATTCAGGATTGTAATAAATGTGATGTACATAGATCATGGTAGTAATACATGTTTTATAAATTAGTCATGGCAGTTATAATGGTGGTAATAAATGTGTTGTATAAAGTGTTATAAAGTGATCATGGTAGTAATTTGGTATACATTGATCATGGTAGTAATGAACATGGTATTCATATTATAAAGTCATGGTTATAATTAATATGGTAGACGCAAGTCATGGTTGTAATAAGGCCATTATCTTTTGATAATTCGTTTTACGAACCCTTCTATGACAAAACGAAGTTAGGTATTTTATTTTTTCATAGGGAATTTCATAGTTTTTTTCCCCCTTACTCCTATAGCTATTCTCTGTCTTGATGGTACTTAAAACAAGTACTAATAAATAATGGCCTAAATGTGATATATACATTGGTCATGGTAGTATGTAAATATTGCAATCATGTGAGGGCGACAGTGAATATTTGTCAACCTTCTATGGCTACTGGTGGTGACTGAGGTGAGGATGTAGGGGTGCGGGGAGCGGGTGGTCAGTAAACATATAAACCAAATATCAAAGCAAGACCTTCAATACCCCAGAAAGAAAATGAACTTGAAGAGGGTGGGGAGAGGAAGTGAAGTGTTACTGAATAGGGAAAAAATCCAGAAATAATACAATATTTTTATTGGGGGAGTCTAAGGTGGAGTGGGGGGTGGGTGGGGTGGGGGCTGGGAGAGAACAGGATGCTGACATGGTAACTGAAGAGAAACCAACAATAATATAATAAATATTTGTCTATCTGGGGTGATGGTGGTGGTGGTGTAGGAGTGGGGAAGGTGTGGGGTTTATGGGGCTAATGACATTTACAGGCTTGCCATTGTTATAAGATGTATGCATTGAGTTTCATTGAAATATATGAAGCTGCTTAAAAAACTTTAACTGAAACTCTAAGTTGAAGAAGAAAATATCTGGCTAAAATGAAATAAAAAGTTATGAAACATGTGTCTGTAAGTGATGACAAATTGTCTAGCTCCTTTGACAGATATATATGGCTAGTGTGTATTGAAATAAATGGACTTGCCAACAAATAAAATAAAATAAATTCTAAGTCGAAAATAGGTAACACATTTTCTAAAATGCAATACAGAAAATATTTATCCAGAAAAAGGGCCATAATTTTGCTAAAATGCAATACATAGTTATGGAACATGTATCTACTAGCATCAGCGTTTACTGAAGTTGTATTAATAATTAACAATCACCTACTGAAATAAAGGACTTGCCTAAAAACTATAACCAGAATTTGAAATCGAAAAAAAGAACATAACTTTGTTTAAAACAATACAGAGTTAATATGGAACATGTGTCTACTAGTGTCCTTAATATTCCAAGCTTTACTGAAGTATTGTTGATGTACGACTTTCAGTTGTTAAAATAAATGGACTTGTCAAAAAAGAACTTAAACCAGAAATTCAAAGTAATAAATAGGCCATGCTTTTGCTTAAATGCCATACAGAGTTATGGAAGATGTGTCTACCAATGTCCTTGATGGTACTGATGACATATTACAAAACATTCCGGCTGAAAGAAAACTACCCCCCCCCCCTCCCCCCACCCCCACCCCCCAAAAAAACACCTTAAAAGGGTCGGTATTAGATTTTACTGGATCACTGATGAACATTTTCGAAATTTCGACTCTATGCATAAACTTTGTGAGCAACTCTCAATGAAAACAGCTATACCCTTGAACTTTTTAGTAAACTAACAAGATCTTTTTTACATGTCTTTTGACCACGCCTTTTCTGGTGAATTTTCAAGTGGAAATTAATTTCTGTATCAAAATACTTGAGTTGAAGTTGCAGCAAATCATTAATATGTGACATTTTAACATTGGTGCCAGTGGGGAAAATAATTGGTGGTTTCATACCTGAACAGGAAATGTAGCATTTATAGAACGTGTTATCTAAAACAAACAAAAATCACAATGATAGAAGCAAAGTATGCGACACCAAATACAGAAAAGGCTGACAACAAGGGTACCGCATTGGAACGGTGAGTGGTAAAAAAGTCGCTGTGGGTTTAAACGAGGTACGCCATTGCGTTCGGACGCTGTGGTTTCTATAGGACCCTATATCTCATTTTTAGGGTGCACCAAATACCACGTTTACACCCATGGTCACCACAAACAGTGTAATTTCTGTCCAGCTATATGCTCTAACAATCTAGGTAGCATTCAGTCACACATCCATCATATTGTCTATAAAAGAGACATTTATACGAGGGCCGTTCAGATAATTTTAACAGTTATTACACTTTTATAACTCAAGTACATTAAACTATACGTCAATAAAGTTTATATTTTCACTTTCATATCAGTAAATAATATAACATTATTTGAAACAGATTTCAAGAAATACGAGTTTTTACAACCCCACTGTAGCCGCCACGGAGCACGTCATTTGTATGCTATGGCGTCGCCGTGAAAACCAACAACAAACGCAATTGTTATTTAATTAGATGTTTGTATTATTCATTGTTGGATAATCATGATTTATAAGTATATCACAGCTTCGGAAAGAGATCATACGAATTCGATCGAATTTAGTATAACTATTCAAAATATCAGAAAAACAAATAGCATAGTCATTCCAAAAGTCATGTTTATTGAACATATATTGGTATTTTTAATGTATTATAATATATATTTTGAAGAAAATATATGTAAGATGTTAACATTTTACATTTTTGTATTTCATTTTTGTATTCTTTTTTTTTATTATTAAAAGTTCATATTATTTACTATTTTATTAACATTTTAATGCCCTGTGATTTTTTCTGACGTCGTCAATTTCAACTTGGAAGCAAGGAAGTATTCGTCTACTTATTCTGTCATGTGAAAACTGTCATGTGAAAACGATAAACATACTAACTATAAAGAGATGGAATATACGAAACGATTAACTGTATAGTTTATATAATTTAATGATCCTATTTGCATCAAGAAATTCATGACTGAGATAAGACTTGTATCTCATTGAAGGCAATTATTTCAAGGTGGTACATTTCATCTTCACCATGAGCAGTGACACCATTAATAATAGACATATCAACTAAAAATAACCTGATGCTTCATTGCTCAATTATAACTGAAAATACTTTAACAGTTTAAAGTTCATAACATTGCGTAGGAGGCAGCATTTAATGCTTTATTATTGCGTTAATAGCAATCATAAAACTGACGTGACACTCTATAAACGTTTGCGTTCGTTTCAATACTTGTATGTGATTGTGTAGTTCATTTACAATTTTAGGTGTATAAACGCAATAGAAAAGAATATATATGTTTAAGCACAAGGCGTTGAGGGAATAACGTTAGTACTTATGAAGTTTATGTTTTTGCGGTATGTTGCTTAAACCCCAGCGTGCGGTAGCAACTACCACCATAATCTTATTTTTACAGGCACAGCTATTAATAGATGCACCAAAATTAAAAAATTCACAGTTAGGAATATTAGTTTTGTTCTAGAAAGTATAGAAAATAAATACATACTTTATATTAAAGGTTCCTGATTATATAATTATTTTATCTGTATAGAGTTATGTTTAGTGTATTTACATGCCAACTAATATGGTTTAAAAATGCTTTATTTAGAAATGTGTGATTAACCTCTCTGAGTAGCATAATGTATAAAATGATCAGAAAAGTTTCTCTGTAGCCATTTTTTTCTTATACTCAACCCTGGCCTATATAATATATAATTAAAGTGTGTCGAAAAATCTAAAATTTGAATTCACCATACATTTTGAACGACATAAGTAGTAAAAAAAAATGCTTAAATTATCACTGTTGCGCAACCATAACGTCAGAAAGCACAAATAAGTGTGTAGAATCCATTTTTTGTATTTTTTTCTTATAATTAGGAGGCTCATTCATTATGCGTTGGTCCTTTAGAACAGAAAATATAATTATTTGTCGGTTTTAAGTCGCACCACCAGATCCACCCATCCCTACACACAGCGACCCTGATGTACCCCCTTGACTCCATAATAGATATGAATGGACATTGTATAGTCATTGGCTATGTACTTGGCATAGAAAGCAAAATGTTCGCCCAAATAACACTGCTTTAACGATGTTCATTTCCAATTGTATATCGCGCACGTCGGTATACCTGTATATCGCGCACGTCGGTATACCTGTATATCGCGCACGTCGGTATACCTTTACTACGATGGCCCATTTGGCTCACATTTACTTCACTTCTATTTCTTGACTTCCGAATTCCGCATTCCGAATTCCGCATTCCGCATTCCGAATTCCGAATTCCGTATTCCGCATTCCGAATTCCGCATTTAGAAGTAGTAAGATAATAATAATAATAATAATAATAATAATAATAATTTATGCCTGCACGTGTGTGTGTGTTGTGAAATCTCAATGTTACTGTTAAAGATGCAATTATTTCTCACATTTTATATTTAATAATCATGTAATATAAAAGTGTATGAATATTGCCAGTGGTGGTCACTGGCAATACCACGATTGTTGTATTTTTATCTAAACCCCATAACATTAAGTTAAATTCCCTATAACCTGAGTATCCGTGTAATCTTTGTATAAATACACCATAAACGTATATAAATATAAATATACACAAACTCCTGCTTGAGTATCTGTTTTTCCTTGTATGTACTCATACTATAAACTTCAATATAAAATATAAGATTCTCAAAAATACTCTTCTTTATTAGTAGTGCCAATATTAAAACAAAACGTTATTTTTTGCGTTTTTTTTTCGTTCTCTCTGAGGCGAAGCCATTACTTTCTCTTAAAATCTAAGTGGTGCGATAAGCTTTAATATATATCCGAAGTTAAAAATAACATAATTAAAAATGCAAAACATTTTTTAACTGAAGAGTTTGATAGATGTGATCCCAGGATCCACATACGCGGATCCAGGATATTACCTCGAGGCGTGGGGAAAGAGTCTAACTTCACGGGTGTGGGGTGTGGTGGTGGTGTGGGGGGCTTAATATAATATATATTTAGAAAATCTCAGTCTGTCCAGCCCCCACGGGCTTCCCTCTAGATCCGCTAGTGATCCACTCTGAGTTTATACACCATCCTGGATCCGCTAGTGATATATAGCGCTGGCAAACATTACGAAATGCGGAATGCGGAATGCTGAATGCGGAATGCGGAAGTCAATAAATAGAAGTGAAGTAAATGTGAGCCAAATGGGCCATCGTACTTTACACAGTACCAGAGTACGCAGTTAATAATATAGTCTAAAGAAATTGTATGGCAAGGGTTAAAGCTGGAACCATGTAACTTTTGAGAATTAACACGGTTCTTACAAAATGTCGGAATGAAACTCCTATCTTATAAATATCGCATAAAATGTTATATATATATATATATATATATATATATATATATAAGAATAATATGTGGCTACTTTTATATAAGGATCATATGAGTATCATATGATTCTCGTATGAATACATGCATATTGTTATTACATATGGCAATATGGCCTATGTATGTGTATTGTGACGTTTGATGTTTGTCTGCAATCTTGTTTTGCCCTCAATGGTTTATTCTCGTGTTGCTCTGGCTTCTGCCAAGTCTTTGTGGCTTTCTATGTTATTGTTTTTTGTATTTATATATGCATGAACATATTTGTGTTTTACTTATATTGCCTATTAATGCTGCCTTGTTGGTTAGAGAATAGTTCATGGCAGGGATTTCTTTATTTACACTGTCCCGTTTTATCGGGATGACAATAGGGTAAGTGTGAGGTTTGGTGTACCCTAGAACCTGGTTTAACACACACATTCCCCCCCCCCCCCCCCCCCCCCCCCCACCCCAGCGGCCTTTTTTGCCACTGACCGTTCCAATGCGGTAGCCCAATTGTTAACCCTTGTTGTGTCTGTGACGTCATATGCCTTTATTCCTTATTAACATTGGCATTCATATTTGTCTTTTTCCGTTTTTTTGCGGTTTATTGCGTTCTGTGAAAGCGGCATTTCCTGTTCGACTTTTATACCTATACTTATTATTATCATTATTATTTCGCACTACCTGATGAAACTCTTTTTTTCCGGATCAACTTCCTTCTCTATATATAAAATTATATAGTATCCAATCCAGAGTGTGTGTGGTTGTGAGGTTACGTATATACTGACACCAAGGACGAGAAGAGGAAGTCGCACAGGTACATTTCCCTTTATTTTTGGGGGGTTATTTTTATGACAATACATTCTTATTCTCTTCATTTATTCAATATTAATGTGTTTTGTTTTAGCAGGATACAGAATGTATTTGAGTTTTGAGAGGTGTGCTAAAAATAATATATTTTTTCTATTGATAAAATGGACCTGGTGGCATTAAAGCTTATATCTATACAACATCGGAAGGAAAGGTATACAGGGTACAATTCCATTTCATATTCCATTTCGAGAACGACTAATTAAAAAACCTTTCAGGAGGCAAGCTGATTTAAAGGGACACACGACACTCTTGATTATTTTTTTTAAAACCTCACGGCGTCCTGCTAGTTTTTCTAAATAACTTGCATTTGTTCAATCATTAATACTAATTATAGTAAAAGTTCAAAGTTTAAATTACCGATTTTAAATTGTTGATAACATTATACCAAAATAACTAGAAAATACGTTTAAACCATGGTTAAGATTGCAGAACTTTACCGATAACTTTACGGACGTTGAAATTTCAACTGCAATTTTCAAGCCCAATAAATACATGTTAAAATGTTGGAATATATCATTTCAGTGAAATATGTGGTTTTTAAACACAGACAAGGAAGAAACTAAATAAACGTAATTTATAAATTTAATAGATTTGCCAAACAAATGTAAATAAATTATACCGCTTTGTCTATGTATTTTGTCATAACAAAGCTCCTGTGGTTCTTCTTCTTCTCTATTTATAGTAAGGTACGTAATAAAAAGGCAAATATACGGTCATGGTGTGCCATTATCGACAAAAGGCACACCACGGCCATATATTAACCTCTGGTTACTGCTGTCTAGTTTGCGAAAGGAATAATAAATACTGAAAATGGGATCCCTTGCGTCTGTTCACGAGAGGTAATATAGGATGCAACACCTCTCGAGTAAAAAAAAATCAGAAAGTACTGTTAAATAGATAATTTATTGGGCTAAAGTTATTCTCCATCAGTTATTCCATTTATTTAACTACTTATTATGTCTGTTCTCATGCGCGCGCTCTCGTTTTTGTTGTGAGTGAACAGCTCTGTAATATGCCGCGGCGTATTATGTATTTTTTGCGAACTTCATCACTCCTAGGTTGAATCTCACTGGTACAGGTTGCAGTTTATGAGAATTCATTGCATAATGTGCGTGACAATCATGTACTTGGAACCTTTGGGAATTGGTTTTGGGTGTATCTTCCTTATACTTATCAGTGATTCATAACCTGAATCATAACGCGCAATGATCGTGTTAGTCAATTCGTGCGCGCCATTTTGCCTACAAATTAAAAGGTTTCAACAGACAACAAAATAATGAAACATGTTGTATACATTACACCTATGGCTAATATGCAGCTATCAATCAGTTGTAAGTGTCAAGAGTGCTAAAAATACTTATAAAACAGAAATATATCATGCAATAGGAAATGCGCAATTATTTGTATAATACTTATATATGATGCATTACGTATGCTAATTTTGCAGTGTTGTTTTTTATGATTTATATTTTAGAACAATAACTTAGTCAGTCAAAAATGAGAGTGAGCGAAAATGTAAAGTTAATGTTAAGTTTAAAATGTCCTCTTCGACTTTTATATCTACTTTTAAACATATGTCACTGTGAAACGTAAATGTAATCAAATCAGTAATATTTATAGCATAATTTTTCTCGTATGCGATTTATACTACTTCTCGAGGGCCGAAGGCCCGAGAGCGCGGTATAAATCATATAGGAGAAAAATATGCTATTAATGTTTTGTACCTTAGCCAGTTATCCAAGTACGCGCGTGCAAGAAGTTTTAGGGCGTTGCAGTTTTCAGTAAATATAACAACTCGATCCAATCAAGAAACAGCAGTATCATGCAGCATGAGCTTGACCCATGTTTTGTTTATTGCAGCCAATCGCCTTTGTATATTATTGGGCAAATGCAGAGTCAATGAGTGCTGTTTTGGTAATGGTTTAGTCGTTTTGATGGACAGGTTGTGTGTAAACATTACGACTACGCGCGTGCAAATTGGGGTAGACCATGGTATAACTGCCGACTCTGTCATTTATAGCACGGCTGAAATATACCGGCAGTTATAGCACGGTTTAGGCTTAGACCTTCAGGTTTATGAACATTATGTCATAAGCAAGAACAAAGGAAAACCATTAGAGCTATGGTACAAGTAATATTTAAATTATCTTTATTATTATTACTATTATTATTATTGTTATTATTTATTAGTATTATTGTTGTTGTTGTTGTTATCATTATTATTTTTATTATTGTTGTTGTTGTTGTTGTTATTATTAATATTATTATTATTATTATTATTATTATTATTATTATTATTATCTTTTAAATCCATGGACCTCAATAAAATCAATTCATTTTATTATTATTATTAGAGATATCTCCAATTATACAGGCAATCTGTCGAGTCCCTAAAGATTTGAATGGCGTGAATGCCCTCCCTTCAAAAACGGTGAGAAATGCTAACTATCGCCCTATATCTCTGACATGTATCCTTTGTAAAGTCCTTGGGCATGTAATTGCATCAAATGTTGTCAACCATTTAGAAACAAATAACATTCTTTATAACCTGCAGCATGGTTTCCGGTCCAAGTGTTAGTGCGAGACGCAATTGATAATGCTGATGGAAGACTTGCCACAGAACTCGGTAATTATTATTGTTGTTTTTGTCGTTGTTGTTGCTTTTATTGTTATTATTGTTATTATTATTATTATTATTATTATTATTATTATGAAAAGTGGAAGATTTTTAAGAAATGGTGATAATGTTTTATATCACCACACGTGCAATAACTTCTGACGATGTTGCAAAGTAGCACGATAATATATGGTAGATGCCCGATTGAATTTGTTTACTGGGAATATCGCTTTTTACTCCTAATGTTAGCGAATAGTTCAAACATATGATGCCATACGACAAAACACACACAAAAACACAAATACGTTTCATTCATTTTCGTTTCATAAAAAAAAATGAAACTCAATGAATAATCTCAATATTCTGCACGATAAGTCTCGTGAAATGTAACATATTTTAGGCCACCCTTTGTGTAGTATTATTAATTAACGAATTTAACTCTTAAACATCATATGAACATTTCTTGATAGTCCCGGAGAGAAACATATATTTAAATCCGCTACTAAGTTGTATGTAAAAATAAGTATTATTTGCATGACGTAGATACTACTTTTACCACTGCGTGACTGCACGGGAAAATGAGGTAAAATCTGAATTGTATAGCTGAACAACTATTGCCAGATAATTGATAAATACATTTACCTGTGGATTAATTTACCTGTTAAAAATGTTAT
Organism: Cyrtodaria siliqua; assembly: GCA_037043455.1. Lineage (NCBI taxonomy): Eukaryota > Metazoa > Mollusca > Bivalvia > Adapedonta > Hiatellidae > Cyrtodaria > Cyrtodaria siliqua. Next base: position 67,912 of record JAWPHD010007039.1, on the reverse strand, counting down.
TCTCGCTTTTCACAGATGTTGCAATGTGTGAATTGTAAATATCTATTGTTGTGTATTGATTTCGATTTAAATAAACATAAACATTTTCATGAAACAAAACATGGCCGGAGAACTTTAATATTTGTTCTTCTTACCTTAACCATTTTTTTTCTTCATATTAGCTGAATATGTTTTTAAAGACTGTCATCAATATATTAATGTGTATAATATAGTTTGCAACGGAGATAATCATCAAAACTGTTTCGTTCTTTATTCAACAGTAAGCAATATGCAAAACCAATCAGATTTATACTATTCTTATAATTAATATCAATGAAATGCAAGTTACGTATAAAACATAACATTGAAAGTCTGTGCTTTTTTTTTAACCACTAAAATTTAAACACGTTTGTGTTTAATTGTTATTTTGTTTAAATCCACGCAATTTAAACTATTTAAAGTTATTTGCACGACCAAACGCACTACTACTTTTCGTTTCGGTAATACGGCGTTCCATTGGTCGACAATTGACAATATTAACGAAATCACAAATCAAAACATGCTCTACATTTCGTTTCGGTAGGGCTGCAGAACGTGTTGCCGTTAAAACTGTAAATGTACTCATTGCTTTGTATTGTTGTTGTTTATTGTTTTTCCTTCTCTGTTTGTTTTTCCTGCATAAGAGTGCTTGCGCGCGAGTGCGAGCGTTAGTGTGCTTACTTGCCTGTGTGTATATGTATCCTGGTTGGAGCATAGTTGTTTGTACTCGTTTAATGTTTAAAAACCTGTGCATAAACACTTGGTAGAACAAATGAAATACATTGTTAAATGACAGTAATTTTCCTTATAATATGCATGATAGACAAGCGACATGGATATTTTTAAACGTGCGCAAATCCCGTCAAAGGATACACAAACATTGTTAAATAGAAAATAAATAAACTCACCTTTCAAGGCTGAATATAGGTAATCCTTATAAAATCCGTTATTTGTATGAATAATAATAATATAAAAAAAATCAATCCAGTAAAATAAAAACAACTCACGAAATTACACACGTGTGTTTAAATCCACCATTATGATAAAGTAATAGTCCGAAGATACATAATGAATGTTTTCAAATTAGATACCACGAAAAGCGCGCTGCACGGGATTTGCGGACATTGTGTTACGCCCACTGGTCGATAAATCTATATAACTATTATTTACTTTTAAAGAGTACTGAATTATTTCGGCTCAATTAATATTACTTTATTGAATACATATTTAGCTGATGTAGAGTTTCTGTTACAATCTGAAAATAATAATATGTATATGTTCATACATAACATATATATTGAGTAATTACTTTAACATGTTAGATTAGTATCTATAGACAGGAATATCATATCATGTCAGCCACCACCTATACCATTGTTTTCAAATATATTAGTATTAGTATTATCGTTATTATTATTATTATTATTATTATTATTATTATTATTATTATTAATTAATAACTGCAATGTGTAAGTAGTATACTTATACATTGAATAGACATCTACCCACTTCATTGCTAGATAGTTTGTATTTATATATAGTCGTTTTCTGATGTATACATGTTTTTGTTTTTCCATTGTGATGACTTGTTGCCATTCATATGTAAATGTATTTTGTAAAACATGTTGCTTATGCTGTTCATATATGTGAACCTAAGTGAAATAAAGAAGTTGAAGTTGAAGTAGAAAAGCTAACGGGACCCCGCGAGTTTTTAAAAAATCAAGATTGCCGAGTGTCTCTGTAAAAGGCATTGTGTAATTATGATTCTGGTTGAAACATATTATTAATATAACATACAAATAAAGGAGATTAAAAACAAATTAGAGCTACATGATCTTATAGTTGGAAATGTCCTCAAACATTAAATCATGTGAACATTGTTGTATATATGTATATAGACTTCTATATTGACTGCAGGACAATTCATAAAATGTTGGTTTTGTGTCCGTGTGTTGCTGATTCTGCTGCTGTTGATGTTGTTTATGTACAGTTAGTAAATGTATAATATAGGTGTGTTGACCATTTTCCTTTCTTATTTATTTTTGTTGCTTCCAAGAGATCGCCTTTTCAGTATTGGCTGACATTCACACTAGCGTTTGTTTAGTGCTTGTGGCGGCTGAAAAAGATCGCCCCGACTACAGATCAGTAGTGTTCATGGTGTTGGTACTTCAGTATTTAGAAATATTCTTCATATAAGATAATCTACATTATGTTTAATTGGTTTGTCCTTTCAAACTCAAGGTCATAAATTTACTAGTGCAATCTACCGATCATGATTAAATTATCCATTAAAATTGAGTCTAATTATTGCTGACACATTTTCAGAAGGAACAGCGTATGCAGAAATGCTTTTTTATTTATGTTTTCCTGATTCACTTTTTCGTTAACATTCACCATGATGACAACGTCTGTTAATTGACTTCCGTGTGCATTGGACATTATACAATGTATATACATCACACATATGTTACTTTATTTTGACACAAGGGCATAGGCTAGTTGTTCGTGACCATTTCTATATATTCTGTATTGTGAGTCACATAAAAGCATGTAAAGTTTGTTGTATTGTACATCGCAAACATGTGATATACCTTCAACTGGTCACGCAATGGCACATTGAACAAACCTGTCCATGGTAAGCACATGTTCTCCTGGTTAGTAAAGTAGAAAAACACTAACATGAACGTTTTTGCTCTTAAATCAGATGTCCTTTATACTAGCAATGTAAAATAACATATTGACAAGAAACACATCATTTCCCTCTACAATATCTATGTAAAGTTACATTTAGATAAGTACTTACAAATCAATACAAGAAAGCTGAAAGGTAAGAATGGAAGTAAACGGGATGCAAACAACTAAACATAAGTGTTAATGATGATTCAGAACATTTAGCTTAAAGTACACACAACTGGGCGTAAGCATAAATGAGTTCTTCCGCGATATTTGAACGGGACACGGCAATACCGCTTTACTTTTACCAAAATGAAGTTGGAAGGAAAGCATCATTCTATGGTGCTTTAATGAACGTTTAACGTGATATAGGTTTATGAGCTATTTATTTTTAGAATAAAGATTTCTAAAAAGGAAAATAAAAATAATTCTAACCAAAAATATAAGCTATTTTAATTTTACAAAGTTTCTCTTGTATTGCACAATGTATGAAAATGTATACCAGTCATCTATTTAAATGACTGGGGCAATGCTATTTTAATAGAAAATATTTTTTTAAAACAACCTATATTTTCTCAAGAATAGCTTAATCTCGCTAATGTAGCTTTACAAAATAATAAAGCAAACGTTAACACACTCTGTGTGACAACAGTGTGTGATAAGCAATTTGAAAACCTATATCTCAACTGCATAACTTAAAACTGCCACTAACTGCACAGTTAGATGCAACCATAAGCAACCATAGGGCCAGAGTAATGGGAGACTTAAACCTTTACATTAACTTTCTCTAAAAACTAAGAACCAACCGACAAAGTCATTCATTTTAATTGGCGATTGGCCAAGGCTTGAGCGAACGGCTTCTTAAATGCTTTAAAATTAATGTAATAACACTGGACCATAAACAATATAATACTTTTAAACAATGTAAGATAGAAAAATGGTTAAAGAAACATTGAAACCTAAAAAGTATTCATAATCAAAATAAACAAGAAATTGCAGCACAGCTGCTGGAAAAAATGCTGGACAATTCTGAACATAATATTAATATTTCAGGGGTCAAGCTAGAGGAGAAGGAGAGTACAGCGAAGTGGGAAATTCACAATTATTTATACTGGTTTAATAAAACTGGATGAATGATTTATATATGTTGTCAATTTTTTTTTAAATATATGATATATCTAGGCCTGTTGTTTCATTTCAAATTGAAGTGTTTTTTTAATTTCATGTTTTAATAATTTAATTTTGAGTGGTCATATTCAATATGCATAACATTATCAGAGAATTTAATATGAATGCCATTAACGGCTCATCAAAACAATATAGATTATTTAGAGCCGCTCCTGAGAGAGGGGAATGATACGTGTATAGGCCCATACCCTTACTCTTACCGAAATTTCTTTGCTTTCTACATGACATAATGTGAATTCTAGTGCATTTTGAAAACATTTAATTGCTAAATCCTATGATAATGACCACGTGCGAGGCCCTTAAAATCTGACAAGCACAGGCTAACATTGCTTGTCGAATTTTAGGTGTGTGATGGTTTTGGGTGGGATGATAGCCTCTGGTTCGCCCTTGTTATTTGGGGATAAGACAATTCAATCTGTAAGGTATGAACTGAATGTTGTTTAATGACTCATCAACACATTATTCGTTATTTGAGATCACACACAGGAATCTGGAACCTGACATACTATAACGAATATATTATTATATATACATGTAGTTCTAAACTAATGCTTGGAAGATAGACTCCAATATACAAAACCTCCCAATTTACGTCCCCATCCGACGGACGAGGCTAATGAAACGCGTCTTGCTGAAGAACACAAAGACGAAACTCAGTGGCGATGGTGAGGCTTTACCCCGGGTTATAAATTATAAAGCGGTATTTAAAATATTCCTTTAAACATTTTAATGAAATTGAGACCAGACGCTCGCTTGCACTCGCATCATCTTGTGTGTTTGGATGACGGGGACTACAACTGTAAATAATTAAACCTTTTGTGATATACACACATCTTGTTAAATTGTTGTTATACACCTCGCTGCGCTCGGCATTATTTTGGCGTTTACAGCACCATTTCACCATGTTTACCACAGTCAAAATTGTTTTAACATATGAATTTGTAAGCGATTTGGAGCTCCGCTACTCGAAGCTTATTTCAGTATGTGATTTATGCATTTTTTTAATGTTCGTGGTCTCGCTTCGTGCGAATTGAAAATGTCAACTAAGGTCAGCTACGAAACTGAAGAACAGGACGAATCATGGACTGTGGGCTTCGCTTCGCGAAGCTTACCAAAATATTATTGTTTTATTTAATGTTCAGGGCTTCGCTTCGGGCGAAGCTCAATACTTCGTAATTATTAATTTATCATGAATTACATAAGTTTACTCCGGACTACATGTACAGTAACATAGCTAGGCCCAAATGACAGCATAGGCCTATGGTCGGGGTGTGGAGGCATGATCCTCCAGACTTTTTATTCATTTTAGAATGCATTAATTAGGTAGGTAAACTGTCACAGATGTGTATCTGAAAATACCCACATCCCCTTCCCTATTGCCAGACTGGCAAACATTGTAGACCAAAGCAATTAGCACATTTTCACGCACATGACCGTTGACGTCATGTTTACAATATCGCATGACGTCATGTTTAACATATCGCATGACGTCATGTTTAACGTCAGTCGCTGATGCAGTTACCACTACTCAAGTCTTGACGTCACATGCTGCTTCTCACACACAAAAGTAAGAAATTTACATGTATACGCTTATTGATGCAAGTCTGAATCCGCGTACCAAACGCCGTTCTGAAAAATATGAAGCAGGCCGGAAGATGTAAACTCCGGACATGAAGAACGCGGTGGACATAATGTCGTAAATATGAATAATTTGGGGCTTCGCTGCGCGAAGCTTAATGATAATATAAATGTGTGTTGTTTAATTTCGGGGCTTCGCGCTTTGCGCGAAGCTCTGTGGCTCGTTTGTCGAGCTTCGCTCGTCCGTATTGTTTTCACGACTTACGCGAAAGTTTACTTTGTGGATTTTTTTGACTTTTTGCGGTAATCGCCGCCATAACCGAAAAAGTGATTACTAGTGGACAACTTCGACGCCGGGCTGCGCCCGGCGAGAATTGTCCAAACGAGAATTGTCCAAAAAAAGCTGAATAAAAAAAAAAAAATGGGGGAAAAACTTTTTCTGGCATTAATAATTACAACAGTAACTAGCCTAGGTCACCCGGCCCGCTTCTGTTTTCTTCGTTACGCTATGCTACACGGATCCAGAACCAGGGCCTGGGGAAAATAAGACGTTTAAAATCGCCCTCTCGTTTTGGGCGATTTTGGTGAGATTTTTAGAGATTCAACGAGACTTTCAAAAAACATATTTTTAAGTTAATTTAATAATATTTTCTTATTTTCAACTTATGAGAAGCAGCAAGTGACGTTAAACAGTTTAACTGCTGCATCAATAATTGACGTTGTACTTGTTTTTACAACATGACGTCACGTAAACGTCGAATTTATGAGCGTGAAAAAAACGCGCGAATAAATTGTGCTAGTCGCTAGTGGGCGCTTTAATTGACCCAATCTGCCCAGACCGATATCTGCAAGTAAGACATATGCATGATACGGTCTAGCTGGCCGAGACTAAACAGTAACAGGCAGCATGTCATGCAATTCGCCACTAAAATCATTATTACTCGCTATTACCGGTATTTTTTTCATTCATTTTTAAATGACAAGTCTAAACCACGACACTGTTTATTTTATTACATTATTTGTATTACTAATAAGTTTTCTGAAGCGAAGAGACAACTTTAACAGACAATTAATAAGTGTAATTATAAATATGCATTTTGTAGACATGCAACTTAAAGAACGTAATCATTCATTGTTGTTAACACTGTTACAAGTGGTGTATACACAGTTAAAGGGACACATGGCAATCTTGAAGTGTTTATCCAACATTGTGAAATTAACGTCTCGATGTATTCATCCAGTATCATTTTGAATTTAAACCTGCTTGCATGTATTTAAATAAAAAAAAAAGAGTTTTCATTTGTTCGTCTTATTTCAAATAGGGTTAAAACTATTATTGGTGCAATATAATCAACAATAAATAATATGCAAAAACAGTTTGCTTTAAACTATTCTAATAATTATTTTTCAAGATTGAACAAAACAAGTTATATAGAAAAACTAACGGGATGCCGTGAGGTTTAAAAAAAATGTCAAGATTGCCGTGTGTCCCTTTAAACGCTGTTCTGATCTACATCATATTGCGCTTCACCCAAGAACGAAATATATAGGTACTCATTACGTGATCCCACCTTAATTTCATTAAGCGATGGGAAAGCTTATATTAGCAGGATTTTATAACGGATATTTTGACAATAAACACGTTCAAACCCGTTTTTTACTGAAAAAATGCGAAGACATGTTTAAAATTACCTTCTAAATGTTTTAATTTTACAATATGCAAACTTTTTTAAGACGAAATTAAGGTTTTATTTCATACTCCAGCCAACCCCGTTTTCGCTTCTTGGAGAAGGGGTTGGATCGGGTATGAAAGTTAATACGCGGACCACGTAATGTGGCTTGACATGAACTATATATTTCGATAATAAATAAATAATAACTATTTTCTTCAAATTTTCGAACTCTCGTTCTTCTTCAAGAAAAATCAAAGAAATACAACTATCAAGTAAAATCCATATTTTTGTTAAAATGGCTGATTTTTCTTGAAGAAGAACAAGAGTTCGAAAAATTAAAGAAAAGTCAATATTGAATTACCTTTTCCTTTTGAAATACTATACATATACTATATATATTTCGAAGCAGGAATGTCATGACGGTATGAAACGTAAGTAATACTTTGGCCCATTACAAACCCTGTCAAGTCCTTTCTTTGTATTTGGTTGTGTTGAAATACATTTTAGATCATAATTGTTAATCGATCACCTGTGAGTTTTGAGGAAAGAAGTGGAGTGACCGTGAATTCAAACGTATTAAAGACAAATAATAATTACTATAAGGAGGCGAAAATGTGAAGACATTTTCAGTAGGGAACTCTTCACATATTGCACCACCTCAGTATAATTTATCATTTGTTTATTTTTTGTATTCTCGCAACCTCCCCCTCCCCCTCCCCCTCCCACCCCCGCTTCACCTCCGCCCCCGTCTTCCCCCAAAACAGATTTTAACGTTTGCCAGAGCTACATCTAGTGCAAATTCCTGTGGAAAAAACGTCTCCAATTTGATACGGGACAATATACACCCTCTGTCACGTATTTTTTTGGTTTACTTTAATAAATAGTAAATGTGCATATGTGGTCGAAGTCAGGGTATATTGAACGCAAAGCAAATTAAATAGCCTAATACGACTAATTTGTTTCTGCACCGAATTTCAATAAATTGTACAGAACTGGTCAGACAGAACTGGTCAGACCGATGCATCAAGTGCGAAGTACACGGCACATTAAACTAACATTAATAGATTGCAACGTTCTACATATCACGTGCTCCTAACCCGTTATATAACATGTATGTTGTAACCTGAGTGAAAAATTACGATTATGCTATGTATGTGAGCTATGATATCTTTGTTAGAAAATTTGTTTTGAGTCATAATCAGATCGGTTGCGATAGGGGCATGTTTTACACTGATGAAACAGAGATTCCCATGTTGTTAGTTTTAATGAGCTTTGAGATGAGCTTTGAGGACGCTTTGTATATGATGGTTTAAACAATAATGATACAATAACTAGTGTACTTTTCCTTTATACGTAATTAGCGAAATAGATGATGGCGGTCTGTATAAACATATTAATATACAAATTAATGAAATGAAAACTAGCAAAATATGTTGTTAAATACAAAATAGAAGTATACTAGAACAACAACAAATATATTATAAGTTCGACGGGGCAAAGGGACAAGGACGTACTTGTTCAAATTACACGCTGTTGACTGCTGACACTAATTCTTCACACAAAAAAGTCACATAAAATATCTGTTTTAAGCCCGAATGATCACCAAAAATAATTATTTTAAGTGAAACTGTGCTTAAGGGGAATGTACTCTCAACAAAAAGTAAAGTTAAATATAGATATAAAAATCGAACAGGAAAAGCATCATTCATGGACGACAGTCAACCACAAACACACACAGAAACAAAGAACAAATTTAAAGATGAATCAAAGGCCAAATAAGACATCACAAACACAAAAGGGTTTACAATAGGGATACCGCCTTGGAACGGTCAGTGGCATGCCGCAAAAAAGGCCGCTGGGGTTTAAACCAGGATCTATTGTAAACCTCACACTTACCCTACTGTCACCACAATAAAACGGGACAGTGTAAATAAAGAAATCCCCGTCATGAACTATTCTCTAACCAACAATGCAGCATTAATAGGCAATATAAGTAAAACACAAAGATGCTCGTGTATATATAAATACACAAGAAAAATAGCATAGAAAGCCACAAAGAAGGTACTCGGGTACTTGGCAGAAGCCAGAGCAACAAGAGAATAAACCACTGATGGCACGACAAGACGAGACTGCAGACAAACATCAAACGTCACCGTCCTTTTGGGCTTTAAGTAGACGTCATCATAGGGTCCACAGCCTGTCCGGTCATCGCACAATCAAAGAGGAAAGCATAGTGGCGAACTGTAAATGGATCCATCACCAAGTTTGCAGTGCGTTGCAAAATGATAGGGTCATGACATCTTTTGATAAACCTTTTAACAAGTTTAACAAAGATAGTATGAAAGTGATCATGATCAAGGATCTTAAGAAGTTTGTAAATCACGTCACCATATAAGTCAGGTTGTGATAGTCCTTGTCGCAGAAGAGTTCTTAAATTACTTTTATATTTAGAAAGAAGATCAGGGTTACGATAATAAAATGTTGCAAAGGTTTTACGAAGTTTATGGTAACGGTAAGCCTGATGGAGTAGCTTTTCAGTTATACAAATATTACGAATATTAAAGTCCTCAACTCGAGTACAAGCTCTAGAAAAACGAATACGTTGAGACACATAGACCCCTTAAGAATTTTCCCGAAGTAGGATAAGTAAAACAAAATACTAAATATGTTTACATGAAACTTAGAGTATATCACATAATTATCATAAACATCATATAAAAGCTAATATACTAAAAAAAAATAAAAAGTATGAAGACGTTTTTAAACACTGCACTATGCAGAGAAATAGAACCCATCAATATCAGACTCTTATTTACATATAACTTGAAAAATATTACCTTGATATAATTGTCTTTTGTTTCGTTAAAAACAACTTTGACAGGATTAATGGATATTTTAATTGATAGCACCAGATACCAAAGGATATCCAGTTAACATATTGCAACTTTTAAAGATGTATACTGTTGATTTCTAATTCGTGGATTCACTTTGAAGTGCCCTATTAAAACATCTTTATTTATATATTTCAGTTTTGAAATCTCCACTAGGATAGTGAGATGTGCTGCAAGTTTCATGGAAAAATATGCAGAAGTGTTTGAGATATCCAACTTTCAATCTTTCTTTTGTACCAGGAGACATAATCCTTAACGGCTTTAGAGCATGAATAAGTTCGTCTCGGCTAGTTCTGGTATATTCGACAGTTAGGGACCTAAAGCTCATTGTGTTGTGGAATATAACTGGGACATGTCAATACAAATGACAGGACGTCTCATCAAATGTCACTAATTGTAGATTTATCATGTCGATCTGTTTAATTCTGCCGAGAAACAGGGTGCCTGAGATAAAACCTTATCTCGGCAGTTACGTTCCTATCCCGTCAGGTGCACTTCTTTTGATGACGTCAGCTCCTCTTTTGATGACGTCAGGGTATATTTGATTACATCTGGGTAGTTTTGAACGGAACAAATGTGGAAAAAATGGAAAAAAAGGTAAATTAAATTATTGTAAACGATCAACATGATAAATAGAATATGATCGTATCCAGTTTATCAGATTCGGCACGAAAAAAATGAAGCCCTCGGCACAGCCTCGGACTTTATTTTTTTCTCAGCCTCACCTGATAAACTGGATAGGATCAGGCTCTAACATGATATTCTCTATATATGTAACTGAGCTCTAAATATGTAAGTATCACATTCTTACTACCGCCCTTTTATAAATGTGATATTTATTAATTATACCGAAATCCCCACTGACCAAAATAAGGTTCATTTTCAGTACAGATTTCACTTTGCCGGATACTTTTTATGAAAGTTAATCATTGGATTGGAAATAACTTTACTAAGAAAATGAGTGGTAGTTTAATGAAATCGGTAAAGAACGTTTGAAGTTATGACGAGTTAAAAATAGCAATTCCATCAAAGTGAGCCGATGGCTTCGCCGGAACGTTACGCACACCAACGGGCAACGCAGCTGTGCATGTGAATATTTTTTACAATCACCCTGCAATATCCTTCTCGCGTCAGTTAGTAAGAAATTACACACTGTCGTCTATGGGGATTTAGTATGACGATTTATGTGAGGACAGTATAAAAACGGCAAGTATTGCTGCGACAGAAATAGGTATGAGCAAAAGATATATAACCTGTGTAATTTATATTGACGTAAATGACAATAAATCGTTTGATATATGCTTTATTAATGCCGGTAATCTACATATCGTACGTTGCCTTCCAGTAAAGGCATATTTATGGCTACCACCCAACTACCACCCAACTTTATGATTTCAAACGCACGATGTGGTTAACAATTGTTTACATTTCGAAGAAATAACACCTCCTGACCGGGCATGTGGTTATTCGGTTATCAAAAATGAATTGTTGATGGTCAATAAAGGCACCTCCTACGCAAACGTCTGTCATCGCACATGCATAATGTAAAGAGAAATGAGAGATAAGTGTCTTCCTTTTGTTGTTTTATAAATCAGCTATTCACTATAAGTAGGTATAAAAATCGAACAGGAAATATTTTATTTTAAACCTTCGTTTTATTTTGCATGTTCATTAATCCTATTTAACCATACCAAATATATAAGAATGTCGTTGTTTAACAATACAACTAATGTATTGCATGCTTCATAACCTCTGATCCCAACTAAATTCCATTTTGTTTATTTCGTCGATTGTTTTCTCGTTTAAAGCGTTTTGTTATAAACTAGGACCATACCCGCTGGCCATGGAGTGGTGTGAAACACCTCATTGAAGGTTCCATGTTCACCGTCATATGCATAGCATATGTTCACCGTCATATGCATAGCATCTTCGGGATAGCTTAGATTTCTGTACTATTGACATGATTAATATTGAGTTCTGCTCCACCCGGGGCTAGAGGGCGTGGACGGTAGCAAGCACTTTTCACTACTGTTCATGAACAGTCTCAATCAAACCGAGACTGCCCTTTTTTTTGTATTTAACGTGTTCGACGATTTCCAAATTTCTCCTTTCATACTTTTTGTGTAATAAGTCACTTCCCTATACAATATTTATTTCCATTTATGTACCAAACAAGCGTTTTAATAATCAGCTTAGTCAGTTTCGCAATCTGAATCACTGAGAAGTATAATATTCGCAATGGAAAATGTTTAAAGGTGTAAGCCATACAGTATTTATCACAGCAGCAATATTTACCTGCAAATTAAATTCTTTATTAATAGTAAAATATAATAAAACACACTACATCGAATATGAAGAAGTCTTACGTACATTATTGTTTAATGTAAAAATTGCATTGACCTGTCACATATTAACAAATGTAATATGTATTAACTATTTATATGACGAGAAACATTTGTTTAAGTCATAATTAAAGAATATGTTCTGTTCTGTTCTGTTCTGTTCTGTTATATTATCAGTTTAGTGTGTTTTTCATATTATTTTCATATCTGATTTAAATATATGGAACAAGTTGTCGTATTGTCATTGGATTATTGCTAAGGATACTTTCTTAACTTCTTTACAATTGGTCACGCCATGAATGGAGTAAATGGCATTTGAATATACAATGTGTATTACTGAAAATCACTCACCCCTTGTAATAACAAGTTCCGGACCTGTTCAGTAAGTAACATTAAGAAGGGGGTAAGACAACACACTAGCGTTCGTGTATTGCTGTTTGGCGGCTGAAAGGGTCGCTCCGCCTGCGAATCAGTAGTGTTATTACTTACTGGTATTTTCAGATCGTCTCGCCCGTTCTTTGTGGATTTAAAGTAGAATAACCTAGTCTGCTACTTTTATCTCTTGTTTATGTTCGTTGCTTCCAAGGGATCCTTTTTTCAGCATTTATAGACATTCACACCGGCGTTCGTTTTGGTGTTTTCTGTTCCAAGAGATCTCTTTTTCAGCAATTAGAGACATTCATACTGGCGACCGTTTGGTGCTGTGTAGCGGTTGTAAAAAGTCGGTCCGACAGCGAATTATAGTAGCGTTATTACTTCTATGTGTTGTTGGATCATCGAGCCCAGTCTATATTACCTACTGGTGTTGTTAGATCATCGAGCCCAGTCTATATTACTTATTGGTGTTGCTGGATCATCGAGCCCAGTCTATATTACTTATTAGTGTTGTTCGTTACTTATTGGTGGTGTTGGATCATCGAGGCCAGTCTATATTACTTATTAGTGTTGTTCGATACTTACTGGTGTTGTTGGATCATCGAGCCCAGTCTATATTACTTATTAGTGTTGTTCGATACTTATTGGTGTTGTTGGATCATCGAGCCCAGTCTATATTACTTACTGGTGTTGTTGGATCATCGAGCCTAGTCTATATTACTTATTGGTGTTGTTGGATCATCGAGCACAGTCTATATTACTTATTGGTGTTGTTGGATCAGCGAGACCAGTCTATATTACTTACTGGTGTTGTTGGATCATCGAGCCCAGCCTATATTACTTACTGGTGTTGTTGGATCATCGAGCCCAGTCAATATTACTTACTGGTTTGTTGGATCATCGAGCCCAGTCTATATTACTTACTGGTGTTGTTGGATCATCGAGCCCAGTCAATATTACTTACTGGTTTGTTGGATCATCGAGCCCAGTCTATATTACTTACTGGTGTTGTTGGATCATCGAGCCCAGTCAATATTACTTACTGGTTTGTTGGATCATCGAGCCCAGTCTATATTACTTACTGGTTTGTTGGATCATCGAGCCCAGTCTATATTACTTACTAGTTTGTTGGATCATAGAGCCCAGTCAATATTACTTACTGGTTTGTTGGATCATCGAGCCCAGTCAATATTACTTACTGGTTTGTTGGACCATCGAGCCCAGTCTATATTACTTACTGGTGTTGTTGGATCATCGAGCCCAGCCTATATTACTTACTGGTGTTGTTGGATCATCGAGCCCAGTCTATATTACTTATTGGTGTTGTTGGATCATCGAGCCCAGTCAATATTACTTACTGGTTTGTTGGATCATTGAGCCCTGTCTATATTACTTACTGGTTTGTTGGATCATCGAGCCTAGTCAATATTACTTACTAGTTTGTTGGATCATTGAGCCCAGTCAGTATTACTTACTGGTGTTGTTGGATCATCAAGCCCAGTCAATATTATTCACTGGTTTGTTGAATCATTGAGCCCAGTCTATATTACTTACTGGTTTGTTGGATCATCGAGCCCAATCTAATTACTTATTGATGTTGTTGGATCATAGAGTCCAGTTTATATTACTTACTGGTGTTGTTGGATCATCGCGCCCAGTCTATATTACTTACGAGTTTGTTGGATCATCGAGCCCAATCTAATTACTTATTGGTGTTGTTGGATCATCGCGCCCAGTCTATATTACTTACTGGTTTGTTGGGTCATCGAGCCCAATCTAATTACTTATTTGTGTTGTTGGATCATCGATTCCAGTCTATATTAGTTATTAGTGTTGTTCGATACTTATTGGTGTTGTTGGATCATCGAGCCCAGTCTATATTACTTACTGGTGTTGTTGGATCATCGAGCCTAGTCTATATTACTTATTGGTGTTGTTGGATCATCAATTACAGTCTATATTACTTATTGGTGTTGTTGGATCATCGAGCCCAGTCTTTATTACTTACTGGTGATGATGGATCATCGAGCCCAGTCTATATTACTTACTGGTGTTGTTGGATCATCGAGCCCAGTCAATATTACTTACTGGTTTGTTGGATCATCGAGCCCAGTCTATATTACTTACTGGTGTTGTTGGATCATCGAGCCCAGTCAATATTACTTACTGATTTGTTGGATCATCGAGTCCAGTCTATATTACTTACTGGTGTTGTTGGATCATCGAGCCCAGTCAATATTACTTACTGGTTTGTTGGATCATCGATCCCAGTCTATATTAATTACTGGTGTGTTGGATCATCGAGCCCAGTCTATATTACTTACTGGTTTGTTGGATCATTGAGCCCAGTCAATATTACTTACTGGTTTGTTGGATCATCGAGCCCAGTCTATATTACTTACTGGTGTTGTTGGATCATCGAGCCCAGTCAATATTACATACTGGTGTGTTGGATCATCGAGCCCAGTCTATATTACTTACTGGTGTTGTTGGATCATCGAGCCCAGTCAATATTACTTACTGGTTTGTTAGATCACCGAGCCTAGTCAATATTTCTTACTGGTTTGTTGGATCATTGAGCCCAGTCTATATTACTTACTGGTTTGTTGGATCATCGAGCCCAGTCAATATTACTTACTGGTTTGTTGGATCATTGAGCCCAGTCAATATTACTTACTGGTGTTGTTGGATCATCGAGCCCAGTCAATATTACTCACTGGTTTGTTGGATCGTTGAGCCCAGTCTATATTACTTACTGGTTTGTTGGATCATCGAGCCCAATCTAATTACTTATTGGTGTTGTTGGATCATCGAGTCCAGTTTATATTACTTACTGGTGTTGTTGGATCATCGCGCCCAGTCTGTATTACTTACTGGTTTGTTGGAGCATCGAGCCCAATCTAATTACTTATTGGTGTTGTTGGATCATCGCACCCAGTCTATATTACTTACTGGTTTGTTGGATCATCGAGCCCAATCTAATTAATTATTGGTGTTGTTGGATCATCGCGCCCAGTCAATATTACTTACTGGTTTGTTGGATCATCGAGTCCAGTCTATATTACTTATTGGTGTGGTTGGATCATCGCGCCCAATCTTATTACTTATTGGTGTTGTTGGATCATCGAGTCCAGTCTATATTACTTATTCGGGTTGTTGGATCATCGAGCCCATTCTATATTACTTATTTGTTTGTTAGATCATCGAGCTCAATCTTATTACTTATTGGTGTTGTTGGATCATCGAGTCCAGTCTATATTATTTAATCGGGTTGTTGGATCATCGAGCCCAGTCTATATTACTTATTGGTGTTGTTCGATACGTATTGGTGTTGTTGGATCATCGATCCCAGTCTATATTATTTATTGGTGTTGTTGAATCATTGAGCCTCGTCTATATTATTTACTGGTGTTGTTGGATCATCGAGCCCAGTCTATATTACTTACTGGTGTTGTTGGATCATCGAGCCCAGTCTATGTTACTTACTGGTTTGTTGGATCATCGAGCCCAATCTAAATTACTTATTGGTGTTGTTGGATCATCGAGTCCAGCCTATTTTACTTATTGGGGTTGTTGGAACATCGAGCCCAGTCTATATTACTTATTGGTTCGTTGGATCATCGAGCCCAGTCTATATTATTTATTGGTGTTGTTGGATCATCGAGCCCAGTCTATATTACTTATTGGTGTTGTTCGATACGTATTGGTGTTGTTGGATCATCGAGCCCAGTCTATATTACTTACTGGTTTGTTGGATCATCGAGCCCAATCTAAATTACTTATTGGTGTTGTTGGATCATAGAGTCCAGTCTATATTACTTATTGGGCTGTTGGATCATCGAGCCCAGTCTATATTACTTATTGGTTTGTTGGATCATCGAGCCCAGTCTATATTACTTATTGGTGTTGTTCGATACGTATTGGTTTTGTTGGATCATCGATCCCAGTCTATATTATTTATTGGTGTTGTTGGATCATCGAGCTCAGTCTATATTACGTATTGGTGTTGTTCGATACTTATTGGTGTTGTTGGATCATCGAGCCCAGTCTATATTACTTATTGGTGTTGTTGGATCATCGAGCCTAGTCTATATTACTTACTGGTGTTGTTGGATCATCGAGTCCAGTCTATATTACTTACTGGTTTGTTGGATCATCGAGCCAAATCTAAATTACTTATTGGTGTTGTTGGATCATCGAGTCCAGTCTATATTACTTACTGGTGTTGTTGGATCATCGAGCCCAGTCTATATTACTTACTGGTTTGTTGGATCATCGAGCCCAATCTAAATTACTTATTGGTGTTGTTGGATCATAGAGTCCAGTCTATATTACTTATTGGGCTGTTTGATCATCGAGCACAGTCTATATTACTTATTGGTTTGTTGGATCATCGAGCCCAGTCTATATTACTTATTGGTGTTGTTCGATACGTATTGGTTTTGTTGGATCATCGAGCCCAGTCTATATTATTTATTGGTGTTGTTGGATCATCGAGCCCAGTCTATATTACGCATTGGTGTTGTTCGATACTTATTGGTGTTGTTGGATCATCGAGCCCAGTCTATATTACTTATTGGTTTGTTGGATCATCGAGCCCAGTCTATATTATTTACTGGTGTTGTTGGATCATCGAGCCCAGTCTATATTACTTACTGGTGTTGTTGGATCATCGAGCACAGTCTATATTACTTATTGGTGTTTTTTCATCATCGCGCCCAGTCTATATTACTTATTGGTGTTGTTGGATCATCGCGCTCAGTCTATATTACTTATTGGTGCTGTTGGACCTTTGCGCCCAGTCTATATTACTTATTGGTGTTGTTGGAATATCGCGCCCAGTCTGTGTGGCTTGAGTAGAGTACTTAGAAGAATACGATCATCGAGCCCAGTCTATATTACTTACTGGTGTTGTTGGATCATCGATCCCAGTCTATATTACTTACTGGTTTGTTGGATCATCGAGCCCAATGTAAATTACTTATTGGTGTTGTTGGATCATAGTGTCCAGTCTATATTACTTATTGGGCTGTTGGATCATCGAGCCAAGTCTTTATTACTATTTGGTTTGTTGGATCATCGAGCCCAGTCTATATTACTTATTGGTGTTGTTCGATACGTATTGGTTTTGTTGGATTATCGAGCCCAGTCTATATTATTTATTGGTGTTGTTGGATCATCGAGCACAGTCTATACTACGTATTGGTGTTGTTCGATACTTATTGGTGTTGTTGGATCATGGAGCCCAGTCTATATTACTTATTTGTGTTGTTGGATCATCGAGCCCAGTCTATATTACTTACTGGTGATGTTGGATCATCGAGCCCAGTCTATATTACTTACTGGTTTGTTGGATCATCGAGCCCAATCTAAATTACTTATTGATGTTGTTGGATCATCGAGCCCAGTCTTTACTTATTGGTGTTGTTCGATACTTATTGATGTTGTTGGATCATCGAGCCCAGTCTATATTACTTACTGGTGTTGTTGGATCATCGAGCCCAGTCTATATTGCTTATTAGTGTTGTTGGATCATCGCGCCCAGTCTATACTACTTATTGGTGTTGTTGGATCATCGCGCTCAGTCTATATTACTTATTGGTGTTGTTGGATCATCGAGCCCAGTCTATATTACTTATTGGTGTTGTTAGATCTTTGCGCCCAGTCTATATTACGTATTGATGTTGTTGGATCATCGCGCCCAGTCTGTGTGGCTTAAGTAGAGTACTTAGAAGAATACGAGTCAGCGCGCGACGTTTATCTTCCCCAGTGTGTAAGATTAGGCTTTGCATCACACATGTAATTCGCGGATAACCTTATCCGGTATGCAAGAAACATTTAGTTACACTGTTCCGTTTTATAGAAATGACAATAGGGTAAGAGCTGAAATTGGGTGAATCAATCAAACGTTTTAAACCACATCAGCTTTTTTGCAAAAAAAACAAAAACGTCCCAACAAAGTACCCCTACGTATCTTAAATATTTGTGATGTCTGACAATTTGCTTTTAAATATGTAAACGTATGTAAGATTGCATCGATGTATCCACTCCATTTATACTTATCGGAAATCATGATATTACAACACTGGAAACACGATACGCCTCCCATATTAAAACTAGGCATTCCGTTTTGTAAAACTGTAATGAATACATCACTGCATTTTATTCCAACTGCAATGCAATATTTCCGATGGGATCATTATAATCCCGGGCGGGCACAGTTCAAAAATGACTATTTGACATGCCCGATTGTTTATCAGTACGCCCTCAGTGAGCTAATTGGGTGCGTCACCGAGATAACATTTGGTAACAACGAGGCTACCAATACTACCTCAGGTGTGTAGTCGCGGGAAGATTGGTTACCAACGTTCTATTGGCAAACCAAGCGCTAACGATCGCTGATAGATGGTAACCGAAGGTTACGATGGTAACCGAAGGTTACCGAGAGTGCTTTCGGTAACCGATGGGAGAACCCTGAACGCAACCATTTTCTTTACCAGTATCGTTACCAAAAGTGTATGTAACACAGGTATTGAGGGTAATCATAATATTAACTGATATGTATACCGGTCCCAAGTGTTATCTTACATTTAGGGTTAAAGGCCAGGGTTGGGTATAAAAAAAACAGAATGGCCCCAGATAAAACTTTGATGATCATTTTATGCATTATGCTGCTCAGAGAGGTTTAATCACAAATTTCTAAATAATAAAGCATTTTTGAACCATACAATTTGGCATGTAAATACACTAAACATTACTCTATAAAGATGTATCAAAATAAATATATAATGCATTCATTTTCTATACTTTCTAGAACAAAACTTTTATTCCTAGCTGTCAAATTTTGAATGTTGGTACTTCTATTAATAGCTGTACCTGTAAAAATACGATCAGTGATTGGTCAGAATGTGAAACCCTTATCTTGAGCTACGAACTGGCTACAGTGTATACATAATCAGTTAATCCCGACATTCCTCTATTTATTGAGAATCTCTATAATTCATCCATGTAATTAACTGACCCCAAAGCAATAAAATATCTATTTTCGCACAGCAGGGCATCACTTATCTGACAGCAGATAGGCACATTTAAAAAAATGAAATAAGTTGGTGTAACAAAATGCTATCTGCAAATAGAGATAAGGCAGTGATATATACTTCTAACATTTAATTCGGCATGGACAAAGTTTTAGCTCAGTAGCTGGCATGTTCGGTGATTTATTGTCATTTTATTGACCTGATGCTGGGTATGCCGGCACCAAGCTGATTATCATGTAACTTGAGCTGAGTAGAAACTACTACAGGTTTTCGGGTTAGTCCTATAACTGAATCGTGGTAGGTAGGTATTACCGAACGCTGGGGTTTAACACCATGAAACGCTGAGGTTTAACACCATGAAACGCTGGGGTTTAACACCATGCAATATAAACGTGTTGATCATTAGTGTTCTTTGATATATGTGGGACATCTTTGGTGACCTATTGTTTGTGATAATCGGTATCAGTGGTGATGGTGGAGGTATTTGATTGTAAGGCGAGCGGCAGATGATATAGAGAGGCTATGGAACACATGTTAAAATACGTTTTATACGTGTGTAAAATCACCTTATAAATATTGAACATTGCGAGTTTTATTTTATTTTAGCCATTAAAAGTTTTTAATTTTCTTTATAATATAACGGACCTTCGTTAATGTGTCTGATATAGATAGTTTCTAAAGGACCATGTTTCTCATGTTTGACTTATCCGCCTTTAATATGTTATCTCCAATCATATAAGGAAGGAAATCATTATTGTAGCCTGGTGTAGTCGAAAGAGGTTCCCAACTATAAAATCCCTAACATTTTGTACTTGTTTGTGAGAGCTAAGAACCATTTGCATGGTTGTATGATGATTTTATTTATCAACTTGAAAGTTTTAATTGTGAAAGTAGAATACATGTAAGAGGTGTCGAATGAATGCAGTTTGTTTACGGTGTCAACAAAGATCTGATTTTTATTTTCTTAAATGCCATATGATCCCTGCTTTTCTCTCAGCAGTTTTCTAGGCGTCATCTTAGCTTCCACAGCGTCTGTCTGGTCATCGCACAATCAAAGAGAAAATAATAGTGACGAACTGTGAAAGGGTCAACCACCAAACATGCACACAGATAACCGATTGCAACAGTTAGCGCGTTTATCGAAGTTATTTAGGTTAAATTGTTCGTGCAGTTGGGATTCATGTACTCGTTTAAATATATACGCTTGCCTATTGTTTGTGAACAAAAGTCCGCAAACACTTTTAGTTGTTATATACGTTATAGATTGTGGTCATTTTTCATGTCAAAGATATTATTCATTTGGCACAGCACACAGGAAGGCCAAGGATACAGTTGTGCATGCATTAAGTCTCCCAATGTTATGTCAGTTGGTACACCCACGTTGTGGTTAACCAATATTAATAAATGTGACAGTAGAATGGACAAACCCAGCGGCGACCAAAGCCAAACGTGACGATGAGTCTAATATTACGGGTCCGAAATGAAATGTTCAACATTTAATCGTATATAGAGCTTAACACACATCATGTAACAGTGTGATGGCATGCACTCCCGTGAGCATTTTAAATGCGCACCAGGTAACACACGTACAACATGCAATCATGTGAGCAGTTTAAAGGCACTCCATTTAATATTATTTGTAGCTTAAAGATGCCACAAGCAAGCCTATTAGCAGTTTATAAACACATCATGTAACAAGAAATATAAAAAGATAGGACAGGGAAAGTACCATTCAAGGAGGACAGTCAACCGCAAAACACAGAAACAAATACGCAAACAGAAAAACAAGAAGGCAAAAGTGCAATATTGTAGGCGGTTTAAAAGAAACAACATCAAAGTGAACATAAATCAGAAAACGACAGAATATAGACACAGGAGTAGCTACATATGACGCTAGAGAATAAATCTCTTGATGAAAACTAGAATGATAATATGTTACAAACATATTGGATAGATGTACGCACATACCTTACACAATGTTTTTAACATATCTTGGCGAAGATAAAACAGAGCTCCCAGAAGAAACGCCATTTAAAGAGACATACATTTGCATACTACCAGCCATGTTCAATGAGGTTAATGAACACGTGGCAGAAATACTAGATCATGAAGATGAAGGGCATAAAAGAAGGCAATCGCACATGTTTGTCCGACCTGGATCTGGTACGGGGAAAACAACTTTCTGTGATTATCCCTCGGATCCTGACAGTTGAATGATCCAGCCGTTAGAGACGCAGATTTGACGAGACGATAGATTCATCAAAGGGACCGAATATTGTAGCAAAGAATTTTTATATTTATTTATTTATTTATTTACTTATTTATTTATTAATTTATTTATTTATTTATTTATTTATTTATTTATTTATTCAGTGAAGTTTGTTTTGTTTCAGCCATATCGCCATCGAAAACGTCTTTGTAGAAATCCTATTTTACAGACATTCAAGGGGCGATAACTCTGTCTTGCATGATTGAATCTGATTGGTTTTAGAAAGGAGCCGAGCTCTCATGTATACGTATGTTGTGACCAACTTTCTCTGACATTTTCATTATACAATTATTCCCCTTTGACACTTATAACATTTAAACGTAACTCCGTTGTCCGTCTGTCCTTCCGCCCGTCCATCCAATCCCATAACTTTGGTAATGCCTTATCCGATTTCAATAATATTTTGCACAAATGTTCATCCCCTTAGTACGCAAACCCGTTTTTTTTTTCGGAATTTGATTTTGATCAATACATTCTAAGTGACACCGTCCATCAGCTCTTTCAGTGCTTTGGTTTTCTAGTGGTATACGTTAACACTAGAAGAACACAAGTGTTATAAAAATAGAAATATGTTTTATGTGTATCCTTTTATCTGAGCGAAACTTGATAGGACCACTTCGAAAGTCTAATAATACATGTATTCTTTGATGAAAATAACTGTATGGTGTAATACAGAGATGTCTGTGGTATATAGTTATATACTATCTTCTACTCGCGAATTTATGAACGGCCTTTGATAGTTACCATGATGTAATGTGATAAAAGGTTTCAATTAAATATCATGGTAGGTAATCGAATTATGTGCATGTAATGAAAGTAATTATTAAAAAAAAGTTAAATTACAACAAAATCTATGTTTTTCAGACAAGGTTGTCCATAGATTAACAAGTGTTTGTCAAGGATAATCTTTATTATTGGAATGAATTTTGCTGATTAGTCTTGTATTCTGCTGTATTAAGATCTACGACTGCCACTTGAAATCTGCCTAAGCGTTTGTCACACATTTACATTACCAATTAGAAGCGTTACTTTAGTTAATGTCATTACTTTCTTGGTATGTTATTGACCCCATGTTGGATATTTATTTAATAATGTTGATAATGATGTGCGGTATGGCACGGATTCTATTCTGTATCCAATTACATCTGATATATATTCTACTTAATGTATACATGCTAATTGTACTAGTATATGATATAAATAAATTAATAAACATTATCGTTTGTCGTTATATATAGCCTTTATGCACTGATAATATACCGATAATCTCTATTAGATTCGTTACTAAATTATTCATTGCTACTTTCGGTATTCTCCGTACTACGCACCTGCTATTTTCGTTATATTTCGGAATGTACGGTACGGTACGGCTTTTACCCCAACCTCATGTAAATGCTTGTTTAAGACATATGCGCATTAATTTGTACAGGATCAAATCCCTTCAAAAACAGCGTATTACTTAAACTTAAGTTAAAATCACTTAATGTTTACCAAGGCTTACATATTTATCAATATTTTGTCAATATACGGATCTTTTGCCCATATGAAGCCTTGCAAATGGTACTACTTTTATCGCGCTGTAATCTGGTGATCTTTGGTTTCTAGTAGAAATTCATTGTCCGCCAGATTTTCCACTTCATAGGACGGTTGGTTGTCTAACGGCACCGTCCAAAAATAATGATAAAGTTTGTGTTTATTTTGAGACTGTTCTATAGTATAATACCAGTGGCGTTTATTATAAGCATGTGCCTACACATTGTCCCCAGAAATCAAAAAAAAAAAATGCCAAAAATGCAATAAAAACAGAGTGGGGTAGGGGTTGGATGAGTATGGTCAGTTAATATCAATTTTTACTTGTGGTCTTTTCAGAAAATAAAAGTCAAACTGTTCGCTCAAGGTCTTTCGGAACCAAACACACCATGATTGTGCAAAATTTCGAAAGATTTTCAGAAAGCAAGTATTCATATTATTATATGTTATTTTGTTCTGTTCCGATGTTTTAGTTGCGCAATCGCAGATTAAAAAAGCTTGAAATCGCGGATTAAAAACATATTGTTTGCTGCTTAAAATACCGTCAGAATGCAGGATTTGGCTTCCTTTTAAAAAACAATTCACGGGGGCGGGGGCATACCCCCGGACCCCACTAGACCTTGTGCCTACACTGATTTAGGCACAGCTACGTCCCTGAATACTACTACGAGTAATAAAATCTTTGCTTATCGAGGGAGCCCCAATAGTGACTGTTCAAATAATCTCAAACTGCCTGGCCTTTTTGGCAAAATTGTATCAAATGTGTATTCCCATGTGTTATGGGAGATTTTAACTTTAAAGAAATCAAGTGGGATATTATGAGAACCACCTGTGGGAATGAGCACCCTGCAAATGTCTTCTTCGAAAGTATCAGAGATAACTTTCTGTTTCAACATGTTGTTGAAGCAACCAGATATAGAGCTGGTGATGAACCCTCTTTAATTGACCTCATATTTACAAATGAGGAAAATATGATTGAATCAATCAACTATGACCCAAGTCTAGGGAAAAGTGATCACATAACGCTAAACTTTAAATTCAATTGTTATTTCGACCTTGAAGTCAACAATACACCAAAATTGAACTTCCATAAAGGTGATTATACTCAACTGAATAGTGATTTGGATGATGTCGATTGGAACGATGTGATAGGGGAAAAACCAATAACTGAGGCCTGGAGTAGCTTTGCTGAAACCATTATCAATTTATTAGAAAAATCCATAGCAGTGAGCAGAGTCAATCCAAGGTCAACCAGAAATAACCCTGTTATAGATAAAAATGCAATCAAAATCATCAGAATAAAGCACAGAAAATGGACAAAAAAATATAAACACTGTAAAAATGAAAGAAACTACAACGAATATAAATTAGCAAGGAATAATGTTGTCTATGAATTGAGAAGATGTAAATATGACTATGAAAAGTATTTGGCAACAAAAATCATCAAAACTGATAACAAACTATTCTGAAAATACGTCCAATCAAACACCAAAACAAAAATTTCTGTTAGTAACTTAGAAAATATCAATGGCGATATAACGAGGAATGACAACGAAATAGCCGAAATACTAAATAACCACTTTGTATCTGTATTTACCAATGACAATATTGATATTATACCAATACTGGAAGAAAAACCAAACTGTTCTAGATTAAGAAACATCAACATTACAGAGGAAATTGTCAACAAACTATTAATTCAAATCAAGTCTTCTAAATCACAAGGACCAGATAATCTCCACCCTCGAATATTCAAAGAATGTACGAACACATTGACTGCACCTCTTACAAATCTCTTTAAGAAATCCATGTATGAAGGAAAACTACCAGAAATATGGAAAACAGCCAATGTCACTGCAGTCTTCAAATCCGGGAAAAGGGCGAAGCCTGAAAATTATCGACCAATCAGTCTTACACCGATATCTTGTCGGATAATGGAAAAAACTGTTAGAATAAAAATGGTTGACCATTTAATCGAGAACCCACTATTATCAATTCACCAACATGGTTTTAGACGGCTGCTCAATTCACCAACATGGTTTCAGACTGCTCCTGTGCTACCCAGTTATTGGAGTGTCTTGATGACTGGTCAGAGGCTATTGATAGCGGTGATGAAGTCGATGTCATTTATCTGGATTTCAGAGCGGCCTTCGACAAAGTACCCCATAAAAGCTTAATGAGTATTAAAGGTAAAATCTATGGGTATAACTGGTAAACTTTACGACTGGATAGAGGACTTTTTGACAAATAGAAAACAGAGAGTGATGGTCAATGGGCAGGTCTCAGAACTCAGGGATGTCACAAGCGGGGTTCCCCAGGGCAGTGTTCTTGGGCCCGTTTTGTTTCTTATTTATATCAATGACCTCCCAGATGCCATGTCCTGCACCGCCAAACTTTTTGCTGGCTATACAAAACTGTACACATGCATAAATAGCCGACAGCGTGAGATAGACCTACAAGACAGTATCTTCACTGCATGTGAATGGGCTAAAAAAATGGCAAATAATATTTAATGCTAAAAAGTGCAAACACCTACATATTGGTAATAATGATGATGAATCCAATGTATTCTATATCAAGGATAATGCGAATAAAATAGAAGAAATTACCAAGGCAATACATGAAAAAGACCTAGGAGTAACATTTGACTCAAAATTGAAGTTCTCCTATCAAATAAGTGGTAAAGTATCTAAGGCCAATAGAAACCTTGGCCTAATAATTATATAAAACTTTCACATACATGGATAGAGAAATGTTCCTGTGTTTATATAAGTCCCTTGTTAGACCAAACTTTGAATACGCTACGGTGGTTTGGTCCCCATACCTAAAAAAGGATATATTGCAATAGAAAATGTCCAAAAAAGAGCGACTAGGATGGTGGAAAACCTCAGTAACTTTCCGTACCACTATGCTAGGGCTACCAATCCTTGAGTATAAAAGAGAGCGGGCTGACGTGATTCAGGTTTATAAAATCTTAAATAATATCGATACAGTTGACAAAAATAAACTGTTCACTCAGGCCCCTGATCTTGGAACAAGGGGAAATTCCAAGAAACTATTTTAAAAAAGAGCAAGAATTGATATTAGGAAAAATTCATTTGCTTACAGAGTCGTAGAATCTTGGAACAAACTCTCGGACAAAGTGATTGAGGCACCTACCATCAATTCGATTTAAAAGTAGGCTAAATAAATATTGGGCAAATCATCCTAATAAATTCAAACCGAAAAACTAAAATGGAACCGGAAGTCTTTCACTTATGAAAAGGAAAAAATCATAACCAGACTGGGAAAACAACCATTTCTAAAAGGGCCAAAGAAACCTGTTGGTTTACATCGGCTTCGACTACAGTATAAACAGTATAAACGTAATAAGTACAATGTGACCCTCAAACATTTACAAAAGTTATAAACTCTAGAGTAGTTGAACTGATCAGTCTCCTTAATCTGAGAACACACTATACATTTTTTCGCTGCATATTTCTCGGTTTTTCTGTGTACAAAAATGTCTGTAAGTTTTGTATATATACATAAGGAGACAAACAACCTTCAGGCTACCTACCTAACAAAGGGCTGGTTCAACTTTAGTTGATATGTGCATCCCAGCATTATACGATTTGTATGGAGGCACAGTTAGACAGACACACACACACGCACACACGCACACACACACGCATGCGGGCTTCAACAACCCACACGCTATATAAAGACAATAGCAATGATGAAAGGTGATATCAAGAAACTTCACTCGTCCTCAAACCTACCACGGATTTATTTAAACTGTTGTAGTAGTATGAAAACGCCTGACAACCTAATTAACGCTGGTTTCAACTATACGTATGTTCCACAACAGGTGTGTTAGATGGAAGGAAGCTTAATTATTCAAATTAAATGTATGTGTTAAGGTAACCTCTATACTACTGCTAAGGTAACCTCTATACTACTGCTATATATCATTGTAGTGCAGCAACATGTTTAATGTAAACTGTTTGTAAATAATTAAATCATTGTATATGGAAACGTTTACAAAGCGAAAGGGAATATCAACTGCAAAACAAAAAAAATTATTTATGGCATTGTGAGTAGGGCATGTGACAAGTTCGTATATGTGGGTCAAACAGGAGGTAAACTTTATCAAAGAATGTCTCACGCGAAATCATAAACCAGATCCGGTGGCCATCGATTTCAATGCATTGAAGATGTAATGGTCATTGGCTCGGTGAACACAACAGATTCACTATACAGGAAAACAACAGAGTCCCTTTGGATTAAAAAACTCAAAACTGTGGCTCTTTACAGATTTAACACACAAACGGAAGGAAAATAATGGTATTAAAAAGAGCGCCATTCTTGAACGTAACGCCAAGCAAGCTGTGCTCATTAATATGTGACGTCATGACGTCACATAGGAACTGCTGTCGTTATAAACTGTCAATAAATGTCGTAGAAAAGAATCGTGGTTCCGGTTCGACGAAAAAAGACTTTGCCAATCTTATTTATTATTTTTCCAAATATATTGCCTATATATATAAAAGTTGTAATTGTGAGTTTAAATTATCTCCCTTTAATATATACCATTTACTGAATTCACAGTATCCTAGTGATCCGGCACCTTTCATTAACACTGTCTTAACATAGCGTGTGTGCGGTTGAATCCTAAATGTAATCCCACTCATATGAGCTATAAGTGTATATATGTATGCGTGTATATGTTAATTGTGCCTCCAGACGAGTGTATTATGCTCAGCGTGTGTTGCAGTTATCCTTTTTAGGAAGTGAATGCATACGTTTGATTTTTGTGTCTCTCATCATAGCTAGGCGCCCTGCCGTGGTTCGTCCGAAGGCTTTCTCGTGTGACTGTCCTTTGTTGTTCGCAAATATTTCTCCCATATCAGTACGTATTTATATACAACGGAGCTCACCCTCTAAAGGGTCAATACACTGTGTCTAGAGCAAACTAATTACCACACTGCGAGGTTTGCTCGTGAACGCCCCCGACGCCATATATAGAGGATATTACATGAGTACTCATTCATTATTGAATTTATTAAACGAGTTGGAAAAATTATATAATGCGAGGCTCTTGCCGATCATTATATCATTTTTGCCAACGAGTTTAATAAATAGAACGAACGTTAGATTCTATTTCTTACATAACGTCACATTACGTCAGAAAACGTACATTAACGTGACGTCCATGACGTCATTAACGTTATGTTAAACCACTAGTGGAATATCGAAAATATTGAATGGTGTTATTACACTCCCACATCACATGTTATGTAATAAAATTAAATCAACACTCAGACATTACGTTTTTATTGGTTAAATAATTAAAAAACGTGTAAATGGAATGACGTACAGACAAACAGTGTACCCTTAAGGCTTTAAGTTGAAATCCACTAGAAAGTATTAGCTCTTGATTTTCTTCTCATATGACTGTTCGTCCGTACGTACGTGTGCGTGTGATGCATATTCGCCTACGTGTATTTTATTTGTGTAGAGGTAACTTTATTATTTTATAAGGGCCTTTGGATGATATTGTAATCACAAAGCATGTGTTAAATATGTAAATGCTTTTTTCTGACAGTTGGCAAGTTAGTCACTGTAAAGTCATTTTAGTTGCTTTAAGTAAACATTTTTAAATTGCTCCATTTTTCCAGTTTTATGATTGCGTTTTTTACAAGTTTACGTTTCAATTGTAAACATCGGTTTTGACAAAAGCTACCCGATTTTTAATTACACCTGAAGAAATCAAATACTTAAAACTTGGAAAAAGAAAAAATAGTAAAACTGTCAAATGAAAAACATAAACTTATAAGTTATTAGCCCTTTAATTCAACGTTAATTGAGATTGCTCAAAACTTACATTAATAACAGAAAAATATTCAATTTCCTGGTACTTTAAAATGTTAGAGGTGAGGGACAGAACTATTAAGTATGTATCAAGACATATCAATCGGGAAATTAAGTTGATAATTTGAAAATCCGTAATTTTTACCCTTTTTCTGATATTATGATTCATTGAAACCACAAACGTATGGTAAAAAAAGTTTCTAGAGAATATGTTTGACCTTTTAAGACAAATACACTTGATTCGTGACATCACGAAAAAGCAAGAAAATGTATTTAACGTCACTCCTCGGGTTATCAAAAATGGCGCCTACATATACAAAAATACTTCTGCACTTCAAAACTTCTTGTTTTAATTAGTGATTAATGAGTCGTTTAAAAGGGCAAGTGTTAATTGTCATGTTAAAGTCAAACTCTTAACCTTCTAAACAGCTGATATTACTAAATCTAAAAAACAACACTGCACTAAATCAAATTGATATAAAGAGAAGGTGAACAAGAAAAAAATTAACAATAATTTGCCTTAAAGGGACAATGTCCGTAACTTTTAGCCTATAAAACACAAAATAATTAATAAATAAAACCAAGATTGTTTGACGGAATTCAATAGCGGTACAAAAAGAGAATAACCGTTTCGTGGGATTGAAATCGTAACCCACACTAAAATTACACTCGCAGGTAATAATAGTCGAGCGTCGCTACGTCGCTACCGACTGAGCTAACCGGGCCAGATGTATTACGTAAGAGATACAATATATAATGTCATGTGATCAGCAGAAAATGTAAATAAAGTGGGTCCCACATTATTTACAAATAATAAATAAAACTTATTTTTTCAAACTTACGGATGTATTTCTACATGCTTATCGGGTCTATGCTAATGTTTTCATGTAGACATTTCACTGAATAAAAATCAGACAGTTATTTGGCTATGCTCAATATCTGCTTTCTTACAGACAGTGTCCTTTTAATCATTTAACATGTACCTCACATATACTAGTATATCATCATTTGGTGTGTGTATTGGGTGTTCAAAATGTTCAAGAGACACTTTTGTGATTGATATTGCTCCTCCCTGGCATTTCTATAATCTAATATAGTGAGGATAGCGGTATAAAATTGTGCTATTGGTGTAAAAAGTGTCCGGTAGAAGTGCACGTGCTAACGTGTCCTAACGGGCCTTCTAAGGGCGGCGGGACTATAGCCTTTATGCTAGGGTGTGTGTGTGTGTGTGTGCGCGCGCGCGCGTGTGTGTGTGTGGATATTTTGTGGATAGTATTCTATATCTGTTAGCGTTTATGAATAGTGTACTAGGGTGTATGGATATCGTTTTATATATGCCAACATATATATGTAGGGAAGGGAGTAACTAAAATAGTAAGAACGTGTGGCACGACTCATTTGTATATTTGTCAATAAAATATGTTTAAACCATATATGTTAGGATTTATGAAGATACTGTACTATGGTGTGTTGATATTGTAGTAGGGCATATTGTACTAGGGTGTGTGGATGTTGTTCTATAGCTGTACAGTTATAGGACTGTCCCGACATTCCTCTGTTTATCGAGAATCTCAATAATTCATCCATGTAATTAACTGACCCCAGAGCAATAAAATACCCATTTTCGCACAGCAGGGCATCACTTATCTGACAGCAGATAGGCACATTTAAAAAATTAGAAATAAGTTGGTGTAACAAAATGCTATCTGCAAATAGAGATAAGGCAGTGATATATACTTCTAACATTTAATTCTGCATGGACAAAGTTTTAGCTCATTAGCTGGCATGTTAGGTGATTTATTGTCATTTTATTGACCTGATGCTGGGTATGCCGACACCAAGGTGATTATCATGTAACTTGAGCTGAGTAGAAACTACTACAGGTTTTTGGGTCAGTCCTATAACTGTGTAACAGTTCATGAATATTGTACTCGGATGCTTGGATATCGTTCTATGTGTTGATGTTTAAAAAGATAGTGTACTAGTGTGCGTGGATATCGTTCTTCATCAGTTTGGATTAATATATAGTGTACTTGGGTGGGTGTATGTCTATCTTCTAAGCCCTATAAATGCTTGGATTTGTGGATACTGTTGTACAGGTACAATGATTTGTGGATACTGTTGTACAGGTACAATGATATGTAGATACTGTTGTACAGGTACAATGATTTGTGGATACCAGGTACAATGCTTTGTGGATACTGTTGTACAGGTAAAATGATTTGTGGATACTGTTGTACAGGTACAATGATTTGTAGATACTGTTGTACAGATACAATGATTTGTGGATACCAGGTACAATGCTTTGTGGATACTGTTGTATAGGTACAATGATTTGTGGATACTGTTGTACAGGTACAATTATTTGTGGATACTGTTTTACAGGTACAATGATTTGTGGATACTGTTGTACAGGTACAATGATGTGTGGATACTGTTGACAGGTACAATCATTTGTGGATACTGTTGTACAGGTACAATGATTTGCGGATACTTTTGTACAGGTACAATGATTTGCGGATACTTTTGTACAGGTACAATGATTTGCGGATACTGTTGTACAGGTACAATGCTATATATACAGCTATTTCTTGTAAGGCCCGCACTATGTCGGGTCATCGCACACAAAAGTGGCGAACTCTAAATGAGTCAACCACTAAACATGCAGTGTGTTGCAAAAATATAGGATACTATAAACCTATTTCAATAAATTGTCTTACAAGTGTAATAAAGATTGTATATAAGTGATCATGTTCAACAACTCATGATCTTCCACAAATGATACACTGCACGTTTCAAGATCTCACACAGCAGTTTATGACAAGGCATTTTTAATATGCGGCCCACAGGAATGGAATAAACTTCCTCATGAAATACGGCTTTCAAAATCAGTAAGTTCGATTAAAACGTTACTGAAAACACATATTATGTCCTCAACTGCTATATAATTTCAAAATATGACATTGTATACTATCAGTGTGGCACCAATTAGCGTCACAAAGTCTTAAGAAATAATAAAAACTATATATCTTAAGTGCATATGTAAAGTTATAGTCTTGCCTACAAAGAGTATGTGTTGTGTGTGTGATGGGGTCTTAATAGGTCAATACTATTATGCAAACATAAACTAATATAAATATTGACGGTTCAGTGGATCAGTTTATATTTCGGTATATTTATTTTAAAAGAATGATTTCTTTATTGAAAACATCATTGCATGACAGCTGAGGAGATCAGCTTGTACGTTTCGTCAACTGGGCGTGATTACAAGGAGGTTAATTTATAAGGAAATGTTATAAAACATATACTTAGTTATACTTAGTTCAAATCTAGTTTTTGGCTAGTACGATTTTAAACCTGCGTAAAGTGCTGCTGTCTTAGGCTAAATCGCACATACATATACTATTGTTAGGACTGGTGGTTTAACCAACACTAAGTAGAATGCAGTGGTTCGTGTTTGTGTATTACTATTTAAACAAGGCTGACTGTCTCGAAAAAAAAAAAGGTAGTATAATATTTCAATCAGAAAATATGTCTCAAGATCACTTGCAATATACCATCACTTTTAATTGTTACGATCATCTTACAGCAATATTTATTGTGTTGTTTAAATGATTTGTTATATATGCAATTTGCAAATTTGATTACCAATGTATTACCTACGTCAATCACAGAATATGCACGTGTACAATGTTCATTTACTACTTGACAATATGTACGTAATTCTTTATATTTTAACATGTAATTCTTACAATTTTAATATTTATATTGTTAAAAACATACACAATTGACGAGTTTTAGACATTAGTCTTTTATTGTATACACATCACCTAAAGTTTGAATAAGTCGTAATCAATGTATCTCAACTACCACATTTTTAGAAAAAGCATGAAGTTTCTAGACATATTTTATTCATTTTATTCTTTTTGTACCATTGTTTTAATCATGTTTGTATAAACTGTAAATATATCCTATTTTGTCTGAGGTCCATATGTTAGACTGGCTTGTAGCCAAATATGTTATCCTCTTGAAATAAAAATATTATTATTATTTACTATTATTATCATGATCCAGGTTACTTCGAAGTTTGTAAAGCTCGTCACCCTAGTGGTCAGGTTGTGATAATCCTTGACCCAGAAATATTCTTAAATTAATTTTGTATCGAATATAGTAGCACATTGGAATTATCCACACACACACACACACACATACACACATACACACACAAATAACATCAGATAACAAATTGCAGCAGTTAGCGCATTTTATTGCACACTCTGATTTTCTTTAATAAGTAGTTAATCAATATATTATAACTGTCACAGCAACGACTGTGCGTTTTATTCACGCAGTATGTTTTATCAAGGATTTGTACAATAAGAGGATAAGAAAATATGATGAAATCTCGTAGACTCTCGCGTAGAAAGTACGAGATTTCAGCGAGACTTTCTTTTTCGACCTATATAATTTGACCTATTTTCTTATCCTCTTATTGTACAAATCCTTGGTTTTATGGATAACATGACAAAATAAGATAACACATCTATGATATTATAAACAGGAGCAGCTCCTCCATCACTCAACTTCAGGACGCGGAAGATCACAAATTGTCATGGATATCCGTGTTTTATGTTTACAAAAACGTATGTTGTGTTCCGCTAAATGTCTTCTGTTTCTTATATCCTTTTGTAACTAACTTCACATACGGGGAAATGAAAGTTGGTTTATTAATTCGTTTAGGTTATATGAAGAATAGCTTTTGTTGTATTGGTCCTTCACGCTTTTGGGTAGCGCTTCTGAGATACCTATAAATCGATTTATAGATATTTTTTAAAGGAATCATGGATATCAACAAATCGATTATTGTAGTAGTAATAGTAGATCTTTATTTCCTCCAAGCATAGGAGAGTATACATATATATTACAGTCAAAGTAGTCAAAGTAGTCAAAAGATATACAAATCAACTTACAAATGGCATACCGTGATACAATACATGCGACTTAAATAAATCAATATTTTAACTATTCAAAATACAGAATATTCACAAATCGCATATGACAGATACAAAAAAGATGAATTTAAGTAATGAAAAATAAAATAATAATAATAACACTATATGGTGGTGATTAGAGGTTGTAATTATCATAATACCATGTGTCCCTTGTCGAAACGAAAAACAAAATATTACAAAATGCGTTATTTATTACGAACCTCCTTGTTTAAACGTTACTATCGGCAAAACTATATGTAATACTTCAACAAAGTGAGTCGAATTTTTTCAATTAGAAATAATAGTATACCACATGAATGTTGAACGAAACGCAATGTTACATAGTGGGATATTAAATAAGTATCATTGTTATATTTATTAAAATATACATTTTTCGTATATAATGATTCACTAAAATTAGGATAGATATACATGTAGTTGATTTTAAAGGGGTTGTTGCACTATTCTGAAACTAGCTTCATTTAAAAGGGCTTTAAAACCATGGAAAAAGCTGAAAGAATTATCAAAATATCATAAAAAATACAGCAGATATGATCTTTTAAAAAATTGAAAAAATGCTCAAACGGAGGCATTCATCTTGGATTGATGACGTCATCGCGCCTTTTTACCACTTATTGCATATTGATAAATATCATTCAAAACAAAGAATATCACTGCAAATACATGTAAATCGTAAAAAGAGCCTATACAATATAAATATTTTACTTTATATTTATAATTTAATAGACATATATTTGCTTTAAACACTATTTATTATCTATTTTCCATATATGGAAAAGGTTTCCCGAATAGTGCAACATCCCCTTTAAGATAATGTAACAATCGATTTATTTTTTCATTACATACATACACAATTCTATTTAAGATACAATTATAAAATCTGAAACAATAATAAATCGGCGTCCATATATGGCATTGAAAAGTCAACTTGTATATTAAACTAGCTTCCATGGCCCGATATTAATTAGATATATTAGTTTTAATTACTTCTCTAGTTACTACAATGCACGCTGCCAACGTTACTCGACCGAGACCTAAAAAACCATACTATAAATGACTCAATTACATCCATCCAGTAATATCAGCCCCTTTAAAACGTCACACTCCTTATATAGAAAACATAACCAGAACACGACTTTTAACATTAACCTGGCCATATATAAACACTGTCGTACCGGTATATTAAAATAAAACCGTATACAACGTCTCGTGTTGATAGATCATAGTGTGAGAGGTTTTAATAAACACAACATATCAACAGTTTGCGCAGAAATAAATTGACTTTAGCTGTTTTGCAGTTGTTATTATAGTGTTAAGATGTGCGTGTGTTTCTTAGTTTAATACCATCTGAATGACGACAGTGCTTAGCGGGCTTCAAATACAGAAAAAGCTTTTTTAAAAAATCACACCTGGATCTTGGATGGTGCACTACAAGTAACAATACACATATCTTCGTCAAAATGATCAAAGGCATTGCGTAATAAAACGCCCGATTGATTTACCGATACATTTCTTGAGGCAACATTACACAATATTGTTTCATTTAAAGACAGGTGATTTGTTTTCTTAGAAGAAGGACATGCGATACTGCAACAAAATGTTGACAGTCGTATACACGTGTCGTTGTCGTTCGGAAAAGGGTGGACAATCTAAAGTGACAACCTTCCTGATACGTTAGTTGATAACTGTTTGATAGCCAGGGTGATAACAGTTTATTTATAAAATTAAATCAAATAAGTTTTAGCGGCAATGACTATATTTAGTATATCAATTTTTATCAACTCTTCGTATCTGTATAAAGGTGTGCATCATTAAAACATCACACATATTAACACGACCTTGTCTGTACAACTAGTACTAAAAAAGGTGCAGGTGAGACATAAATCTGGATAGAAGAGGGAAAAAAATATTGACAGGCCGTTTATGTATG
The DNA here is from genome assembly GCA_037043455.1 of Cyrtodaria siliqua. Classification (NCBI taxonomy): domain Eukaryota; kingdom Metazoa; phylum Mollusca; class Bivalvia; order Adapedonta; family Hiatellidae; genus Cyrtodaria; species Cyrtodaria siliqua. The sequence goes on along the minus strand of JAWPHD010007039.1, from coordinate 31,543 downwards.
TGTAGTTATTAATAGCTACAAATATACCATTATAGAACTAAGCCTGCGGGACATTTGCATGACGTGATTGATGCACGTGGTTATTCGTAAGACATTAAACAAACTGAATAGCTGATTGTGTTTCATTACGACATGGATAGAGGTATCAACGAGACGCTTTATATTGGCCAAGAGTGCGGCAATGTGCTAAAACTTATGAGTAACAACGCAACTCGTTGGTTTCCTGAACTTTTCACAAAGCTAGTTTTCTTGACGATGCTCTCTGTGCTTACAACGGTTGCAAACCTGTTTCTGATTTACATCGCCTACATCACGAAGTCGCTGGTCTCCAACACGAAGGTTTTTCTAATAAGTCTATGCGTCGCTCATCTCCTTGGGAGTCTCGTAGTGATTCCATTTTGGATAGTGTCAAGATTTTCACCAGAAACGGCGATAGCTTCGCCGTATTTCTGTCAAATCGCTTCTTTTGTGTGGATACTTATGATTTTGGCATCTTTCTACTCACTTTCAGCACTATCATTGGATCGTTTCTTTATCATCTCAAATCCAATGAGATATCCAATTAAAGCAACAACGTCAAAGAAGCTCATGACTGTCACTTTTTTATGGGCGTTTTGTGTTTTATTTGCAAGTATGCCAATGATGGGCTGGGGACAGTATAAGTTCCAAGTGGACGCAATACCAATCTGCGGTCTGGACATGAACTACTCTGTGTCGTTCACTATTGTTTTGGCTGTGTTAGGATTTGCTGCGCCATTGACAGTGGACATTTTCTGTTGTGCTAGAATAATATCTATAGCTCGTCGACAGGCTCGATTAATCGATGCTAGGAAAAGTTCTTCTGGATCTACTTCCAGCATTGTATCAGCAATGTCAGAGTCTTCTACGACAACTATGCAACCGACGGCCAAACTGAGCAAGCTGAAGCAGAAACTGAACTCACTACGACTGGTGTTTGCAGGCACAGGTATGCTACGATTCTGTTTATTGTATATACCCCACCCAAAAGTGCAATGGCGGTTTTATCAAACTATTACTACTGAACTACTACTACTGACGTGTGTGGTAGATGACATGACGCGGGTTGTCATTTTATTGTCATTTTATTGTCATCTCGACTTATCATAACTTGTGTTCATTCGTAAGATTTTCTAGTGTGTCTAATTTAAAAGTGCACGCTACAATGTTAAAGTAATACCGGTTAAATTTACATCACGACATTTATTCAATGTCACCTTTCCTTTAAATCTGCATGCAAATATTTAAGTATATATAACACGGAAAATTATACTTTTTCAAGATAGTTTCGCCGTAAGTTTGGACAAATTATGGATGCAATATACTCAAAAATGACCATTTTAAAAAGTATCAATAACGATTTGCAAGTAGACATAGATATAAAAGTAAAAGGAAATGTATCTTTCAAGGACCACAGTCAACCAATCACACGCATGCACACAAACAAGAATAACAAAGATGTATATAAGATCACAGACATAAAAGTGGAAGGCAATAGGACTCAAGCCTTGCTCGAACGGTCAGTGGCATAGAAAAGGCCGCTGTATGTTTAAACCAGGTTCTAATCAAACGCCGTGTGTCCCTTTAAACGGTGAATATTGTACCAATTTTAATTTTTTTCAAAAGTAGAACGTTTTATGTTTGCGCATACGATAGACTAGCTATACAAACAGTTTTTGATATAATTTATGTAAGATTATGCGAATTTTGCAGTTTTTATCTGGTTATCTTATCAATAGTTTATATAAAATGATCTAGTATATTGTATCTATAGTTTTTATCTATGGTTTATATATACAGACCTTGTATACAAAGAGTCATGTGGTGTAGACACGGTATGAAAATGTGGGTCATAGAGATGTGAACACCAGTCACATTAATTTCTTTTGTCCGAATGAAAGTCATAGTGACCTATATTCGTCCTACGTACTTAGCTTTAAACGTCCGTCCTTGTTATTAATAATAACTGAATTGTTTCGCCTATACGGGGAATGTTAATGTTAAATTCCTCGTACGTGCAGCCAACAGCATACAACAAGTGATGTAATAATTATCGTACACGGTGGCATTGTCATAATGATCCACTCATTAATCATTTAAAGAAACTAACCCTCCAAATAACGGCCAAATTACACTAAAAAAAACATTTATCAAAACTCTAGCCAGTTGTTCAGGTTATATAATAATGTATATGGGCCGATTAAAAGTATAGGTTTATTGGCGGTTTCTTAAAATACACTGATTGAATATGCATAAAATGAATTATGACTTGGTAACGCTTTACTGGCAACCCTCCAGCTTTGAGGTTTAGCCTGGCTGGTTAAAGCCGTTTATGTTGTGTCTATAGAGTTTGGATTCTCAACTTATGAAAGTTAGTTGCATGTATATCCATCGACTTCTGTAGGTTAAGAAACGGTGTACATATGTTGTAAAATGTGGCTGTTGTTGGCTTTAACATTTTGTGGCAGTCAACTGTAGGAGTTTCACACATATAATAGACAATTAGATTGCAGTTAGATTGCAACTGATCTATTGATACGTCAAGGCAATGTTGAAGATGGGGAAATAACAGTAGGGTCAGTGTCTTTTATTGTTTAAAGTTTCATAATTTATTAAAGTTTTAGTTAAAGTGTCATTCCAGTTAGTATAACTGGAGAATAAACAAATCAAAAGATCCCTACGTATATAAATAGTAACAATAAGATACGGCCCAATTGAATTTTCCTACCTATTCCCCAAGCCGTGTGATCTGACTTCCACATACCCGAGAAGCAGTTTATAGAAGAAAACACAAAATGCATCACACTACGACAACCAAGGCCATCTTAACACTTACCTCTATATACATCTACAGCTACTGCACGTTTTCATAATTTCGATGATTTATTATCTGTTCAAGACGCATAGGACCTCGTGACTGCCTTGTCATTTACATGTTCATACTAAGATATACCTTTGAACTATGAGCAACTTTTTTCTATGTCAGTATTATGAAGCATGTGTGGTATTTTTCTTTATCTATAACATCTTCGGGCATTGTGAATTCACAATTAACAGTAACACGTAATGCAACCTTTCTTTTTAACAATATAATTAGATCCAGTTGATTGGGCATTTTTTTATTTTCCCACTTTTTTGTAAATTATTACAGCTTTGAAAAGTGTATATTAATCATTAAAGAACAACTACTACTGTGTACATTGTCACGTGACATTGTTTGTCATTTTAACTTAAAAAACAGGTCATAATTACGAAAAAAACGTTTTGCATAATGATAATTGTTAAGATAAAGTTTCGTGAAAAAAAAACAAATGTGATGTAAAAAGATACAAGTTGTTATTCATCTTGATATTAGTAGGTAGATGTGACTACGAGTATAATTCTTGATACAATTTCACCGCATTGTTACCATTCTTCGGCATTGTTCAGTTTATTAATAGATGGGTTTGCATTAATCATTCTCACCGAAACGCACGAATATTGGACATTGTTCAGCTAGTTGACATGTTACTCTGAATCCAAGTTTGTTTAAAGCTTTCCAAAATATTAATAAATGTATTAAGAAGCACTTAATTTTATTTCAAAATAACGTAACGTTATGTTATTGCATACAGAAGAGGCGGTTAAACATTGCCAACAAGAATTAGTTTATGCTTAACCTTTTTATATACAGTTATTGACGCCTAAAGATTGGCAAACTGTCTTAAAGGCATACGGCAATCTTGCAGTGTTTATCAATCATTAAAATTATCGTCTGGATTTATTTATCTAGTATCATTTTGAATTTTTAAAACTGCTTGCATATAATTGAATTACACATTGTGAGGAGTTTCCTTTGTTTTTTGTCTTATTCTACCATAGATGTATCTCTCATTGTAAGCTTTTATCAGAATAGTAAAACGTTCAACTGCCTCTTCAATTAAATGACGGGTTTAATGGCCGTACTGAAACTTTAAAAACAACACGACCATCACTCCAATATGACGACATTAGCGAGAGGCCTCTGGCAATATTTTATCATTTATTAAGTACAGTTACAGCTAAGAAGAAGGTGTTTACGTAATTAGTCTACGATTAATTTCCATATTTCGTAACCTTGGCCATAAGTTGCGGTCTTTAAATGACTGCGTTTGCCACTCCGCTTTTACACTTTTGATATAATACATTTAAAAAAGCTGAAGGATAAAAACGTCCTTAGTTGAACCCGTCTTAGTATGTTTTAAATGGACGCACACCAACCTTTTTAAATATGTATCACGCTTTAAAATGTGTACAAGTATATTGATGTAATTATGCAATGTCAGTTTTACTTTAAAAGCTAGACAGAAATATTCAAACATTATGAAAATGAACATTGGATAGACAGTTTTTCTTCGTTATTTAAATGTAACTATACTGTAATAATTACACTATACGTACACTTATTAATATGACATAAAAATCTCTTTTTAAATAATAAGAAATAATTAATCAGAATAAAGATTGTCGTAACTACCTTTAATATAAACCTTAGAATAACACACAGACCGTTCTGGGCCCGTATTCATAAAGCAACGTAAGTAGAACATATTACTTAAGTCAAAATTTAAGATGTTTACATATTTTTAAATATCCTTAATAACCTCTCAGGGACATTACAAATTAAGTTAAGATTTTGCTAAGAAACTTTATGAATATGGACCCTGGAATGCATGTAGTACATTAGACCATATTAAAAATAATCAAAGCTTCAAGGCAGCACTGAGCAATACTATATTCGATAGTGAACATGATTTAGATTTAAACTTCTTGAGCAATATCGATATATGAAATCAAGAACAACATATTAAAACAACGCCATAAGCCGCACACACCGAATAAAGTTAATCTTGCACGACACAATGTTATCTTTCAAATGAACTGATTACTATGCTTTGTTAAATTAAGTAACACAAACTAAACATAATTAAGAAATAATAAATATGTACCTGTGTTTTATCGGTGAATAAAACACAGTTAGGAGTTCTTATGCGTAGTAATTACATCACGAGTGCGTTAGCACGAGTGATTTAATTACTCGCATCCGAACGACTTGTTTACGCTATTGTTGGGGCACTATATATTATCTCGGAGGTCAAGGTAATCAGGCTGCTATGTTTACAGGCTGTTCCATTGGGCGCCCCCGTATGCAAAGTTTTGCGTTTCAATATACTAGTAGTCACGTGACAAACAATTAAGTCATTGCTTACGTCATATAGCTTGCGCTGTATGACGTCAAACGTTCTCAGCTTGTTCACGATGCGTATTAAAGTTATATGTGTATTAATGCATATGATGAGTTTATATCGGGTGTGTGCATGGTTTGGGAGCATGGCAATGTGTTGTAATTTTCATTTCATTAAAATTACTGTTGAGTTTGTCTTCGTGACGTATATTTACCAAGTGACGTCATGTAACGTGGCGCTTCCAACGGATGAAATATACGCGGGGAATTAATGGAACAGCTGTGTTTTATCGTAGAATAACATACAGCTGTCTCTCTTCTTTGACTATATGAAAGACTGCGGAGGTCGTGTTAGAATAGGCAATACATGTTCTCTTTAAACGTTACAAGACAGACGTGTTGCTGTTTTTGTAAATTTTAGATGCATCCATTGAACCGAGCATGTCTTATTGTACTGTATTAGCGTTGATGTGACAATGATATATACTGAACGTCAAACGAAACGCCCCCAAGGAACAGTCTCGAACATCCACTTCGATTAAGTTATGCTTATGGATTCCGTATGCGTAATTTGTACATTCAAAAAGGTGGTGTGATTTTTTGGCTGTCAGTATATTATGTCGTCATAAGATTTATAAAATATTCTATTCATATAACCAGAGACCATTTTACCACTTCTTTTAAGAATTATCTGAAATGTATTAAAACATACTCCGAACATACAGACTGAGTTTATATTTCATTTTTTTTGCAAGTAGCGTTTGGTAACAGAATATGTGTTAATAAACTCCTCGTTTATATTTTCAGGTAGTTTTCTGGTGTGCTGGCTGCCGTACATTGGAGCTCATTCTTGGATGGCCTCTGTGCGTACCGTCGGCGAGGGTGAAGAGTCCATGCCTTATATTCTGGAATTTGTCGTCATGGGTGTGGCCCTCCTGAACGGATTAGTCAATCCTATTGTAATCATGTGCTCAAATAGAGACTACAGGAAACGAATCAAGCTGGTCTTGTTTAGAATGTTTGGTTTGTTTAAAGATGGCATTGAAGATAGGAGCGACTTAGACTCAAGCGTGGCGAACGCACGAAGGAGTATCACCAGGGACATACAACCGAATCAGAATTTCCGAAACATAACACAGTTTCAACCTGAAGGTTTCACATTGGATGGCAAAAGTTGCAGAACCCAAATTAATGAAACGTTAGACTCCTGCCATGACATTATTCCACACCAAACAGAAATGCGTCAAACTAATACAACGGTTCACTTACACGAAGTTAAAAGACTTATGTCTCAAACAAGTATATGCGGCTCTGAATCTGAATTCAACTTGGATCACGTAAATATTGAAGAAAGCATCCCAATTACCTCTAACTCGAATAAACCAATCATCAATAAAACATATTCTGAATCCGATATTATAGGTATCATAATAAAATGAAAGACAGTCGTTGATATACATGCACGGCAACTCACGCCAAGTGCTTAAAATCATGATGTCGACAGGCGAAAGAACGTATTTCTTCAAGAAAACAGTGAAGGGGTGTTGCTACTCTACGTGTTTTGAAAGGACATATGTGTCAGTCGGAATGTCGCCATCAAGTGCTCATCAAAGACTAGTATCTAGACGGGAGAACCGAGCTTATTAAACAGACTAAACGCACGCACTGATTAGCATTAAATTCATGGTGGTTAATTTTCAGGAAATTGCTTCTGGTATTGCGGATGAAAGATAGTATGATACGAAGCACTTGATTAATACTTCTTAATACTGCGAACTTTAGCAAATTTCCTGAAGACTCGTGTAATTTAATCCTTAACAATTGCTGAAAGAAAAATTGAGAAGTGGTCGAAGGACAAAGCAAATTAAATGAATTGGAGGACAATGTCACAGTCGCGCAAAAGAATACGGTACTGACAGAAGACGTAGTAATGCGATCAAAACCCATGACATGCAATGCGTGGTTTAGGGGTGATAAACTGTTATTGTTTGGACAAATGAATTGCGGTATGTACACCATGTTTACTACATGTTCTGTTATGGTCAATGAAAACCGAAGCAAGTCAACACAAGCATGGCTCATCAAACAGTTGTGTGACAAAATGTGACACTGTGGCCTAGTCGTTATAGCGTTGCACACGATTTTCCAACCACCAGAAATGTACATGCCTCAAACGATCGGTAACGTGAGCTGTATAAGTACAGCATAAAACTGCAAGTCGTTATAACCTGATAGACACATATATTGCCTGTCTATCGGTAAAATGAAATGTGTATTATATATTTGGTAAATCATTCAACAAAACAGCATGTTGTATGATATACATCATTGTTCTATTACATAAGCAAGTGCATGTGGTAGACTATATAACATAAACAACTGCATGTTGTAGGATATATAACATAAGCAACTGCATGTTGTAGGATATATATAACATAAGCACCTGCACGTTGTAGGATATATAACATAAACACCTGCATGTTGTAGGATATATAACATAAACAACAGGGTGTTGTAGGATATATCATAAGCAACTGCATGTTTCAGAAAATATGACATAAACAGCTGCATGTTGCATAACATATAACATAAGCAACTGCACGTAGTAGGATATATAACATAAGCAGCTGCACGTTGTAGACTATATAAAATAAGCAACTGCACGTTGTAGGATATATAACATAAGCAACTGCATGTTGTATGATATATAACATAAACAACAGCGTGTTGTAGGATAGATAACATAAGCAACTGCACGTTGTAGGATATATAACATAAACAACAGCGTGTTGTAGGATATAAAAACATATGCAACTGCATGTTGTATAACATATTACATATAACATAAGCAACAGCACGTTGTATGATATATAACATAAACAACAGCTTGTTGTAGGATTTATAACATAAACAACTGCATGTTGTTGAAAATATATCACATACACATCATGTTGTACTACATATAACATAAGCAACTGCGTGTTGCATGACATATAACATAAGCAACTGCGTATTGTATTACATATAACATAAACAACTGCGTGTTGCATTACACATAACATAAGCAACTGTGTGTTGTATTAATTATAACATAAGCAACTGTGTGTTATATTAAATATAACATAAGAAACCGCATGTTGCAGAAAATATAACATAAACAACTGATTGTTGTATTACATATAACATTAGCAACTGTGTGTTGCTTTACATATAACATCAGTAACTGTATGTTGTAAAACATGTAACATTACAATTGTTGTATACCATATAACAATAGTCAATATATGTTTAAGCTAATAATTATATTGTTGTTGCGAAAATGTAAACGAATTTGTCCAAGAAAATCTCAGGGATAAATAAATAGTCCAATCAAAAAGTACGTGCTGTCGTTCTTATATTCTTTTATTCCCCGTGTAACACATGTTTTTCCCCCCAATATGACTAAGGCAGATGTTTACTATCGAAAGCCGCTGAAAAGTTATTCTTTCGAAAAAAGTATTCTAGCTTTAGAAAAAACAACAAAAAACATTGTAGCATGGTCGATGACATTTCCTTTGTATTTACACAGTTTTAAATCATTTAATTGAAAAGAACACCGGTCAGAATGACTGGTGTACTCTAACTATCAGTTATCGAAAGTTAGAGTATGGCAGACAGATGAAATGGACATGTTACAAAACAAATAGAGTATGGTCTCATCCCGTTGGTTGATTTAAACATCTCATGGGCTACCCCCATCTCGATGTTTAAATCAACCAACGGGATGAGACTAAACTCTCTGTAATAGATAAAGTATGGTATCATCGAGGTGGTTGATTTAAACACCTCATCGAGGCGGTTGATTTAAACACCTCATCGAGGTGGTTGATTAAACACCTCATCGAGGTGGTTGATTTAAACACCTTATCGAGGTGGTTGATTTAAACACCTCATCGAGGTGGTTGAATTTAAACACCTCATCGAGGTGGTTGATTTAAACACCTCATCGAGGTGGTTGATTAAACACCTCGATGGGCTAGATGAGAACAAACTAAAATCTAAGATGGCGACTAACTGAAAACACTTTTGAAAACAATTTGCGGAAAAGGTGCTTGTAATAAACGTGCAATTTTATAACAACCCCCATTATTATGCCCCGCCACGAAAGTGGGGCATATGGTGTTACCCTTGTCCGTCCGGACGTACGTCCGTAGCTCCCGTGAGTCCCATTTTTACATTCAAGTTTTTTATTAAGTCAACTTCTCAAATACCAAAATTCGTACTGTTTTCAAACTTCATACACACACATCTATACGACAGCAATATGTTCCTACCCAAATCAGATCAATATAAATGACCTTGACTTACTTTTAAAACTTTGTCAATTTACATTAAAAATGTTACATTGAAGTTTTCAGATCATCTGAGCCGAAGGCTCAAGGTAATTTATTGGGATCACTTTTCGTCCGTCGTCGTCGTCCTTAACTTTTGCTTCAAACGACTTCTCCGCAAAAACTGCTAGGCCAATTTTGACCAAACTTCACATGGATTATCCTTAGATGAATGGTTTTTAGGTCATGCGACATCCAAGATGGCCGCCATTATCATATATTGTCGAAACCTTAAAAAATCTTCTTCTCAAGAACCGTTATACAGATTTCGACAGTTTTTCTTTTAAAATGATCGCCAATGCCTAGACTATCAAGTTTGTTCAAATGAAGTCCCGAAGTCAAAAATGGTCATGCCCCGGGAGTCCAAAGTTTGTATATTGAGATTTTGCATGTTTTTACATAGAAAAAAACTTTAAAAAATCTTCTTTTCTGAAACCACAAGGCACATAGCTCTGATATTACAAGTAGTCCCGTCACGTGACGTAGAATTATTGTTCGTGCCTTCGTTCGTGCCTTCCGTAAGTCGGAGATGTTAACTGTAATGTCAGCTGTAATAACGTTCAAATGCTGAACTAATATTACAAGTAGTATCAGCTAATGGTCCTCTACCAAGTTTGTTCAAACGGTGACCCTGGGGTTAAATTTGGCCCCGTCCACAGTTTTTGTCCCAGGCGTCACAGTTTTACATAGGAACATTTTTTATCTTCTTCTCTAATACTACAAGAGCCAGAGGTTTAATATTTTGCACTTACTATTAGCTTATGGTCCTTTGCCAAGTTTATTCAAATGGTGACCACGGGGTCACATTTGGCCCTGCCCCAGGGGTCATATGTTTTACATAGACTTGTTTAGGGAAAAACCTTTAAAAATCTACTTCTCTGAAACTGCAAAAGCCAGAAGTTTAATATTTTGCAGTTGCTATAAGCTTAAAGTCCTCTACCAATATTTTGTTCAAATGGTGACCCTGGGTTCATATTTGGCCCAGTCCCGGGCGTCACAGTTTTACATAGATTTATATAGTAAAAAAATTAATAAATCTTCTTCTCTGCAACTACAAGAGCCAGAGGTTTAATATTTTGCATTTCCTATGAGCTTATGGTATGTTCCAAGTTTATTCAAATAGTAACCCTGGGATCACATTTGGCAATGCCCCAAGGGTTACACTCTAGCACCTTCATTTTGTATTTGATATTTACCAAACTTTGCCAGTGACTTTATATCAATGTTGTTAATACAACAGAGGCCACATTTCTTGAACAATCCAAACTTGCACAGATTGAATATGTCCATAAGATTTCGAAGAAGTTCGATAATGAGCCAGTACTCGGGTGATCGATTTAAATCTTGGCCCTCTAGTTTATTAAGTCAATTACTCACATACCAAAAGCCTTACAGTATTCAAACTTCATACACACTTACATCTGTAGGGTAACATTATGTTCCTACCCAAATCAGGTCCATATAACTTGCCTTTTAATGTTACACTTAACATTTGTTACTCCATTTTGTAAGCAACCGATAACCCTTTAGCGGGGCATTCGGGTCCTTTGGACACATTTTCTAGTTTTTTACATATCTCTTTCGCGTAAGTCATTGGGAAACAATGTTTTTCTTTTGGCTAGTCATGTAATTAACCAGCACCGAAGTTTCAAGGAGGAATTTGCGCAACCAATGCTTGACAATCAATTCGTAATTACAATCAGTCAAACGCATGGACAAACGCTATAGTATCTGTATATCAAACGCATGGACAAACGCTATAGTATCTGTATATCAAACGCATGGACAAACGCTATAGTATCTGTATATCAAACGCATGGACAAACGCTATAATATTTGTATATCAAATGCACGGACAAACGATATAGTATTTGTATGTCCATTGTTCGAGACATGTAAATTCCCAATGAGTAGGCAAGTTGTGTTTCGACTTTGGTTTTTTCAATACTACAAAATGTATTTGATTAAAATTGTCTATAGCTGCAAACGAAACCCAGAGGATTTATATCAACATGTTATTCGTGACCTGTATGCAGACCACGAATCCGTGTGTTGCTAATGTGGTCAAGGAATGCGTAGGCTGTTTTATAGTAACACCAACTGACTCATTGTTTGCATATACTGTATACGTATATAAGCATGAGGTTTGAGAGAATGGCATTGAGCCTACATATACCATATGATGAATCACATGAGCCCGTGTCCTTCATCCGTAATATACATACATCTTACGTTTTCTTACGCATAAGATCGTGTAATAAACTTTAAATAAAACACTAAAATCAAAAATACAGGTTTAAGTTTACAAAACGCGACCTTCCATTTCACTTATAACGGAATACAGTGAGATATGTTAAATGTGTATGTTTTTCACAAAATTAAAAGGAATGTAGGCAAACAGCCAACACTATTTATTATTGAGAGTTCTGAAACTCTCGGAAAGGGTGAAACAATTATAGAAATCGTGGGATAAACAAATAAGATATAAATATATTTAAAGGCTCTTTTTAAACGAATATGGAAGCAGCCATTTTGAGAACTGTGACACCATAGTTCTGAATTACTATATATGGAATATTTATAAATATGATAATTACCGATTTATTGGGGAATATAACAGAACTATATGAGTAATAAGTATACTAAAGTGTAATAACTCATTATATGACCAGTAAAGGATTTTAAATTTATTTGCAGTGATTTTCTTTGATTTAAATGGTATTTATCAATATGACATTAATGACATACATGGTAATTTAGAACTATGTAGTTCTCAAAATGGTGGCTCACATATCTATTTTAGAACAACCTTCAAATGGTCGAGGGGCGTCCGTGGTCGAGTGGTTAACGTCTCTGACTTGAAATCACTTGCCCCTCACCGCTGTAGGTTCGATCCCTCAGGGGCCTAGGAATCTTTATGTGAGGAAGCTATCCAGCTGGCTTGCGGAACGTCGGTGGCCCGCCCGTGCACGAAAATTGCCCGGAGGGGCACCTGGGGTCTTCCTCCACCAATGGAAGCTGGAAAGTCGCCATATGACCTTAGCTGTTGGTGCGACTATAAAATCCAATTCAATCAATCAAATGGTCAATATTACTTTGTTTATTATCCGATTTTGACAATTATTTTGCGTTTTCCCAAAGTTTTTCAGAGCTCTCTTTTAGCTGCATAACTACATTCCATTTAAATCGACATACGGCAATCTTGATTTTTTAAAAAGTTAGTTTTCCTGCATATATTATAGTTGTTCAATCATTAATATTAATTTTAAGAACAGTATAAAGCAAATTGTGTTTGCATATTACTAACTGTTGATTATATTTCAAAAATAATATATTCAGACCTATGGTTGAATAAGGAAGAACAGTTAAAAACTCACAATTGTATTTAAATATATGCAAGCATGTGTAAAGTCAAAATGATGCTGGATTAATAAATCTAGAGGCTACTTTTAATGCTTGATATAAACTTCAAGATTGCCGTGTGTCCCTTTAATGTGACAACAATTACTTGTATATACATTGTAAGAACGAGATTTTTACGACTGAAACTTACAATATATGCTTAAATGGCATTGCAAAACATTGTTTAGCAGAAACATCGTGTTTAACTACAAAACCTGTATAAAATAAAACTGTTACTATTTAAAAACAAAATCCAGATTCCGGTATTTATGTTTATTTGTGAACCATACACGCCAAACTTAGTGGAGTGGAGTGGAGGGGGAGGGAACATTAATCTCTCAAATTATCTCTAAGAAACATACACAAATACATTGTAAGACGTACAATCTCAGAGGGTTAACAGAACAAACACATATTTAACATGCACGAGATGATTTATAATAACAATGTTTTTGTTAAAATTTGATTTTTTTTTATTTAAACTTGCTGTATAGTTTTTTTTAACCCAAACATATATGCGTTCTTTGTGTGTTAATACTTCGTGGCCGGGAATGTAGAGACGCTGCGTCTAAAATGTTCTCGCCTCTCCCCTCTGCGAGTTCAAATCTCACTGGGAGCTCGACTTGTCAAGTGAGAAAGGGTCGATTTTTACGGATGGCGAGATGTATACAGTTCTGGTTCTGCCCAGGAAAATAGGGATAGTCTGCCGTCATATATGGCCTAACACGTGCTGAAAATGACGCAAAACAGCATTCAAACAATTAAACCTTTTGGTCAACTCTTTTTATATAAAATAACTTGTGGATATAGGCGTTCAACTCAAATCATGAATTTCTCTGTTGCTCTAAGCTAATTCCCTTTTTTTCGGTTATAAATTACAGTAACTATGCAATAGTCTAACGTATTTGAAACGAAGTGGTTAATACTTCCACTGACTAGGGAGTGTACTCTTAGTGTTTTTAGCTATATTCATCTTATCATATACATTTATACATATTTCATACAAAATTAAACATAAATTTATTACATCCCCTGCATAATTACATAAAACATAACACTTTCCATTAATTCACTGCATCCTTGTTGACATCATAAGCGATGACTTACTATTTTAGCAAGTATGCCTACGTCATATAAAGTGGCATAATTATGTGTTATGTAGATCTGGTTATGAATGACATTTACAGAACAGACGACTTTGAAAATACAGTGGATTGGTGACAAACGGGGTCTTCGTGTCAAAGGTCACTAGGGCAATAAGACAATAAGTAGTAGAGATTTCTGTGAACCAGCTGATATTATAGAAAAGTAGGTCAAACAATAGTAGGTGGATTATGCATCCAAAAACGAAACAAAAATAGTAACATTGATGAAACAGTTTAGGATGGAGGCTATGAAGAGAAATCTTCACCATTAAGAAACCGGGAGGGAGGAAGGAGCGTAGCGAAAGCTAATATTTCTGATACTATCGCTTCTTTTCTTGATTTACATCTCTCTGTTGAAAATGGAGAAATATTAAGTTAAGTCTATAACAAGAGAGATGATTTTAATGTTGATACTGTAATTATCACCCCATTTAGATGGGGATGTTCCCCGAGCTACTTCTATGGGGTCTATGTTTCTCAACTTCTTCGTTTTTCTAGAGCTTGTAGTCGAGGACATAAGAAGCTACTCCGTCAGCGCTATCGCTCCCATAAACTTCGCGAAAAACCTTTGCAAAGTTTTACTATCGTAACCCTGATCTACTTTTAAAACATAAAAGTAATTTAAGAACACTTCTGCGACAAGGACTATCGCAACATGACTACTATGGTGATGTGATTTACAAACTTCGTAAGATCCTTGGTCATAATAACAAAATGTTTAGCAAGAGAGGTTACGACTCTATCTAGTGGTTGATCCATTTACAGTTCGCCACTATGCTTTCCTCTGATTGTGCGATGAGAGGAAATATTGTGGACCTATGATAACGTCTTCATAAATGTTCAAAAGGACGGTAGCGTCCGATGCTTGTCTTAATCTTTGACTCGTCGTACCCTTAATGGATTGTTCTCTTGTTGTCATGGATCCTGCCAAGTCACCGAGTACTTTATTTATGGCTTTCTATGCTTTTTTTTATATTCAGATATATGTGATACTTATATTGCCTATAAATGCTGTCTTGTTTGTTAGAGAATGTAATCTGGCGGGAATATCTTTATTTACACTGTCCCGTTATTGGGATGACAATAGGATAAGAGTGAGGGTTGGTGCGCCCAAGAACTTGGTTTAAACCAGCAGAGTCCCATTTTGCCACTGACCGTTCCAAGGCATTAGCCCTATTGTCAGCCCTTTTATGTTTGTGATGTCGTGTCTTGCCTTTTAGTCATCTTTAAAATTCTTATTTTTTCTATGCGTGCTTTTGGTTGACTGTGGTCCTTAATGCTATATCTCCTGTTCGACTTTTATATCTACTTTTTCTTAATATGTTCATGAGAGGTAATATAAGGTGCAACACCCTAGCACCGGCTTAAGCGATATTCTATTTTAAAGCCACACATATTGGGCTTGGTGATCCCAAAGGAACAGTAAGTAATAACACTACTGATTTTTGATTTTTAGGCTATGCCGCTTTTTATAGCCGCCACACAGCACTTAAAATCATTAACAAGAGAGAAAAGTAACAGACTCGGTTTTATTGTGTCTGTTCATGAAAAGTATTATAAGGTATAACATATCTCACGCCCCATATCAGTAGTCTACCTTAAAGCCACAAAGATTGGGATTGATGATTCCAAAGCACGAGTAAGTAATAACACTACGGACTTGTAGTCGGGACGACTTTTACAGCCGCCATAAACAAACTTACAAACATCAGCGTGAATGCCAATACATACTGAAAATGGAGATCCCTTGGAAGCAACAAACATCTATAATGGCTCAAGGTAAAACATTGTTAATATTGTTACTTCTCGAAAACGATAGCGAGTTGATTAAATGTAACGTAAAGGGACATTCCTTGCCTATGGTTGGCCAAATTTAAATTAAGCGTCACGTCAAATCTAAGAGATGTAGATATAAAAGTCGAACAGGAAATGTAGCTTTCGCAGAACACAGTCAACCAAAAACATGCATTAACACCAGCATCAATACCAATTTTAATAAGAAGCAAAGCTTGTGACATCACAAACACAAACGGGTTGACAATAGGGCTTCCGCCTTGGAACAGTCAGAGGCCGCTGTGGGAGGTGTAAATCAGGTTCTTGGTTGCACCAAACCTTACTTTTACCTTATTGTTATCCCAATAAAACGTAACAGTGTAAATAAAGAAAATACCGTCAGGTTATATTTCCTAACACACAAGGCAGCATGCGTATGCAATATACGTATAATACATAGATGATCGTGTATATATGAGTCTTAAGTTAACACTACTCCGCTAGACCACAACAAGTATTGATAAGAGACCTTTATCAACGTATTCTACTTTTGATAAAAGGACCGCCAGTTGGCGTCCTTGTTTACCTATTGGGGAAAACGTGTGCTCGTTATTTATCATAAGATCATAAGCTAAAGCTGCTTATCAGATCTTACGAAAATTTCGCAGGACAATTCAGCTGATGTCTAGTTGGTCCTCAACGAAATTCAGCTTCCTGTTTAATTCAAGATGGCCACCAAAGTTAAATATATACTTTAATAAGAAATTGTTATTACTTCTTCTTTAGATCGGCACGAGAATTTCACAAAGTGGTCCGTGTGATATGTTTTTTTATAATAGGTCCAAAATGTGTTTGATTATTTATTTTTTTCCAAAAAAAGTTAAAGTAAAATATAATAATTATGTCTTCAATCCTCTCGCACGAAACTTCTAATAATCGTGACTGCCCCTACGGATACTCTCTCTAGTCAGACACGATTATCTTTTCGTTTAATTAGTCTATTACGTGGTAATTAATGACTATAATTACAAAGTAATTAATTACCGATGTAATGGATATTACCTTCCATTCAAAGAAGAACGCTACAAAAGTAAATAACAAAAATGACCTTGAACCATAATATTAGATAAACAAAGCAATAGTGTTTACTTGACCAAATTCACTTATAGCAATTATATACGTTAGTTTATCAGTAAATACAACCCGTCCTTGTACATGATATACGGGATGATTAACAGTACTGGCAGTATTCTGTGATGCTTCGTGGTAGAGTTTCTCAGACGTCCAAATATTTGTGAATGGTGTTTTGCGCCATTCTAGCACGTGTTAGGCCATATATGACGGTGGAGTTTATTGTGGTAAAGGCCGACCAACCCATTTTGCCTGGTTAGAAACAGTACTGTATACCTCCCGCCATCCGTAAGAATCGACACTTTCTCACTTGACAATATAGACATAAAAATCGAACAGGAAAAGCAGCATTTAAGGACGACAGTCAACCACAAACACACACAGAAACAAAAAACAAATTTAAAGATGAATAAAAGGCCAAATAAGACATCACACACATAAAAGGGTTGACAATAGGGGTACCGCCTTGGAACGGTCAGTGGCAAAAAAGGCCGCTTGGGTTTAAACCAGGTTCTAGGGTGCACCAAACCTCACACTAACCCTACTGTCAACCCAAGAAAACGGGACAGTGGAAATAAAGAAATCCCCGCCTTGAACTTTTCTCTAACCAACAAGGCAGAATTAATAGGCAATATAAGTAAAACACAAAGATGCTCGTGTATATATAAATACAAAAAATAGCCTAGAAATCCACAAAGAGGGTACTCAATGACTTGGTAGGTCAGAGCAACAAGAGAATAAGCCATTGAGGGCACGACAAGACAAGACTGCAGACAAACATCAAACGTCGCCGTACTTTTGGGCTTTAGGTAGACGTCATCATAGGGTCCACAGCCTGTCCGGTCATCGCACAATCAGAGGAATACATAGTGGCGAACTGTAAATGGGTCCACCACCAAGCATGCAGTGCGTTGCAAAATGATAGGGTCATAACCTCTTTTGATAAACCTTTTAACAAGTTTAACAAATATAGTATGAAAGTGATCATGACCAAGGATCTTACGAAGTTTGTAAATCACGTCACCATAGAAGTCAGATTTTGATAGTCCTTGTCGCAGACGAGTTCTTAAATTACTTTTATATTTGGAAAGAAGATCAGGGTTACGATAATACAATTTTGCAAAGGTTTTACGAAGTTTATGGTAACGATAACCCTGATAGAGTAGCTTTTTAGTTATACAAGGATTACGAATATCAAAGTCCTCAACTCGAGTACAAGCTCTAGAAAAACGAATAAGTTGAGACACATAGACCCCATAAGAGGTTGCTCGGGCAACATCCCCATCTAAATGGAGATAATTAACAATATCAAAATTAAAATTATCTCTCTTGTCATATATTTTGCCAATAATTTCACCATATTCAATGGAGTGATGCAAATCAAGAAAAGAAGCGTTAGTATCAGAAATATTAGCTTTGTTAAGTTGAAGTTCTTTTTTAGGGTATATATTATTAACCGTAGTAGAAAAGAAAGGGTTGTCAATGTTTAATATGTCATCCAGATACCGGGAGATGTTATTAAAGGCCTCAATAACATCTTCCTGGGTATCTGGTGAAAGACTCAATATGAAATCTCTTTCATAGCAATATAAAAACAAATCTGCGACAAGTGGTGCACAGTTCGTACCCATAGGGATACCAACAATGTGTCTATAAACGATCGTTCCATACCTGACGAAAATATTATCTAATAGGAAGATGAGTGATTCACAAATTTCTTCACAAGTCCACATAGTGTAATTGTCTAAACTGACGTTAGTAAAAAACGTTTAATATTATTACAGGCCAAAAGTGTAGTATTTTCCTAGAGCGAATGTTTTTTTGAATAAGAGCAATAAGCTTTTCTTTGATAAGGTGATGTGGTAAGGTTGTATATAGTGTAGAGAAGTCATAAGTGGTAATAGATGAAACTTGACGTTTATTGCAAATTTGATCAAGAACGTCTCCTGAATTTTGTATAGACCAAAACAAATTATTCCCAGAGTTTTCATAAGTTTTATCACAATATTTTCGCTACGTCGTAATATGATGAACAAGCTAGAACAAGGAGTTCAACATTTTTGTTTCTTAACTAATTTTCTTGTTTTAAATTTATTTTAGAATAGTTGTGTGATATAAGTATTATGTTTTGATCAAAAGTTTGTAAAATATTCATTTTTTGTTTAAATTGTTACATATTTTGAGAGTTATCCTCCCTTTAAACGAAAAGATGAAATGTACTGATAAAACACATAAAGAAAGACAAAAATATCGGGACAGGGAAAGCAGCATTCA
Source organism: Cyrtodaria siliqua (assembly GCA_037043455.1). Lineage (NCBI taxonomy): Eukaryota > Metazoa > Mollusca > Bivalvia > Adapedonta > Hiatellidae > Cyrtodaria > Cyrtodaria siliqua. The sequence goes on along the minus strand of JAWPHD010007039.1, from coordinate 12,227 downwards.
AGGACGACAGCCAACCACAAAACACAAAAACAAACACACAAACAGACAAACATATGAATCAAAGTCCGTTTAAAGATATAAACTTCTTAAATTTGGTAGGAAATAATATTTTAAAAAATTGACCCATTTATTACAGATGTTCAACCTATAATAAAATAAACCATTGATAATCCTAAATTACTTCCCTTTTAACTGAATATCGTTCGAAATTCAAGTAACTGTTAACTCGCGTTAACATTAAATATTTCGAAAATTTCTTTTGCAAACGCATTTGTAGTCGTAATGTTAGTAAAACATGACGTCAAAATAATTTTAGTTGGTATGTTTTATGAACATCAAAAACTGCATTAATTCGAAATCCTTTACGAAATCCTATATACCAAGTTGTATAAATGTTATACGTTATTTCTAAGAAAACACATCGACTTAAAGCTTCAAAATGTGGTAATGCAATCAGAGTAGACGATTTAAACTCGTTATTTTGCAATTCAGCCGTATCTCTATAACCAAGCGTGAAATACACAAAACAATGACATATTATTGATATATTCTTAGGTGGGTACTTAGGAATTTTGACTAGTATAGTTTTTACCTTATAAAACGAATTTGATAGTGATATCGATCGATATTCAAATTATGTTTACATTTTATTTAAATTGCATAACAGCGTAAAAAGTAGGATTATACCAGCTCTGATTTTTAAATAGCACCTTTGCGGTAACCACGACTTATGCAAAGAGAAGCGACGTTGCAATAAAATAATATACTAAAGACTCCCGGCAGTGTATCTGGCAATAGGCGACAAACTGACAGATCCCGACCTAAAAACAATATTAAAATGGTACATGTATTTCAATTGGAATATGAGCTTCAATATGTCCAAGTGCCAAGTCATTACCAAGGCGAAAAATCTAATCCTTACCAGTTACTCTCTAATGGACATGTACTAGAAACAGTGAACAGTTCTCGATATCTAGGGGTAGACCTTTCAGGAACTTGTTGTGGAATTTCCACTGCCAATCGCATATCAGTACAGTACATTCCTGGCTTCCTACAAAGAAACAAAAAAACAGTTAAAGGAATGTGCTTATAAAACCCTAGTCCGCCCCAAACAAAGGTACGCCAGCTCTGTCTTGGATTCGAACGTCCAATCAAATATTGACAGACTGGATATTATCCGGCTGCCCATTGGAACCAATAGTACCTTTACAGGTACTCCAGCGGCACTGAGATGCTGGAGAGGATCGGTTGGCGATCCTCAGAACAATGAAGTTCAGACGAAAGATTGTAGTATATGGTCTAGTAGCTGTTCCAATTCCAGCCTATATACAAAATCAGAGTCTCGAGATACTGCTATTCAATAACTATCAACACAAGCACACTTAAAAATACACACTGTATTGAACTATTACAAATATGTCTTTCTTCATTTGGCCATAGTACACACAGGTTGAAGGAACGTGTTGGGACTGGAAAAAAAAATTGAAAAAGAAAATTAAAAAAAAAAAATCTTTTTGATTTTTTTTTCTTTTTTTTTTGCCTACAATTGTACACACACATCAAAACACATCAAATAAATGAAAAACTGTACACCAAAACAATCCTACCCAAATTCTAAACCCATGTTAGAAAGAGACCATAAACAAGGTCGCTAAGAGCTCGTTGGAGACTTTTCACATCATGTGTTTCCATCCTCGATTACAAATCACACATTCAACATTTTTTCAAATATACTTGCGAGTTCCATCAAAATATGAACATGTTTACTTCAAACCCCAATTCTAACCAGTTTTTTTGCTACGAACATTGAAAGTCCAAAAAGAGTGAAAGTCATCGAGGTCGGAAGTTTACAATTAGAATTTTGTAATTTTTGCCCCAGCATTCGCACCGTCTAGGTTTAATTCCACTAAATCAGCCGGATGTGCTCGCCTGGTGCATCGAAAGTAGTTCTGGTTTAAAGAGCGCTAATCTTTTTTTGGCTGTAACTGTATTCTGGACATGTTGTTGATATTTGAAAATGCAGCTCATCATGTTTTTGACAGTTTTTGATAGTAATTTGAGAAGTGAAAGTAGACAAGGTATGAAATTGCAAGGGGTAAAAATAGTGTTGACCTTTGACCCGGTGTTAGTATACAACTGAAGAATTGTTTCTTAGAATGTATTAAACCCCTATTTCCTTGCTGATGTGCAATAGCAGACATGTTTATTTGCATGATAAAGTAAGTTTTCCAGAATTCTAACGAGGTTTGAGTTTTTAACAGGTTGTCAACATTCTAACTTTACTATGGAAGGGCAATGGAGACTCATTTACGCTATTATAACCTCTAACTCGGACAGACGGTGCGAATGCATCTACTTCCCTGGGCAAAAATTACACGTTCCGCGAGAAGAATCGTCTGTTTGGGCGCTATTGACGGATATAAATGCAGGTAATTGCTATAAATCGATCAATGAATGCACTGTAACGATCCCATGAAAAGATATTGCTGGTATTCCTAAAATGAGAGTTTATTCGGCTTTTCCGTGTCGGTGCATATTTCAAAATCCTAATTGTAAACTTCCGACCTCGGTGATGTTCGCTCTTTTTTCGTAGCAAAACTGGTTGGAATTGGGGTTTGAAGTAAACATTTTTGGAAAGTATGTTCATATTTTGATGGAACTCGCAAGTAGATTTGAAAAAATGTTGAATGTGTGATTTGTAATCGAGGATGGAAACACATGATGTGAAAAGTCTCCAACGAGCTCTTGGTGACCTTGTTTATGGTATCTTACATGGCGTTAGAATTTGGATAGGATTGTTTTTGGTGTACAGTTTTTCATTTATTTGATGTGTTTTGATGTGTGTGTACAAATGTAGACAAAAAGATAAAAAAAAATAATTCACATTTGTTTTCTATTTGTTCAAATTGTTGCGTTCCTTCAACCTGTGATAGTACAGTGTAATAGTCTACCAGAAGATAGTGTGCTGATGCATGACTTGAATACGTTCATATATGCTTTCAGCAGCATCAACCACATAAACCATAAGTGTTGTAGTTTTGTTTTTATCCTTTTATCATGTTTACATCTTTTTCACACTAAGATTTTAAAACACCTTTCGCACTATTTCTCATCTTTTCTTACTTTTAAACAATGTATATTGTCTGCTAGCAGACGCAGGCGTCCAAACAATGTATATTGTCTGCTAGCAGACGCAGGCGTCCAAACAATGTATATTGTCTGCTAGCAGACGCAGGCGTCCAAACAATGTATATTGTCTGCTAGCAGACGCAGGCGTCCAAACAATGTATATTGTCTGCTAGCAGACGCAGGCGTCCAAACAATGTATATTGTCTGCTAGCAGACGCAGGCGTCCAAACAATGTATATCGTCTGCTAGCAGACGCAGGCGTCCAAACAATGTATATTGTCTGCTAGCAGACACAGGCGTCCAAACAATGTATATTGTCTGCTAGCAGACACAGGCGTCCAAACAATGTATATTGTCTGCTAGCAGACGCAGGCGTCCAAACAATGTATATTGTCTGCTAGCAGACGCAGGCGTCCAAACAATGTATATTGTCTGCTAGCAGACGCAGGCGTCCAAACAATGTATATCGTCTGCTAGCAGACGCAGGCGTCCAAACAATGTATATCGTCTGCTAGCAGACACAGGCGTCCAAACAATGTATATCGTCTGCTAGCAGACGCAGGCGTCCAAACAATGTATATTGTCTGCTAGCAGACGCAGGCGTCCAAACAATGTATATTGTCTGCTAGCAGACGCAGGCGTCCAAACAATGTATATTGTCTGCTAGCAGACACAGGCGTCCAAACAATGTATATTGTCTGCTAGCAGACGCAGGCGTCCAAACAATGTATATTGTCTGCTAGCAGACGCAGGCGTCCAAACAATGTATATCGTCTGCTAGCAGACGCAGGCGTCCAAACAATGTATATTGTCTGCTAGCAGACGCAGGCGTCCAAACAATGTATATTGTCTGCTAGCAGACGCAGGCGTCCAAACAATGTATATTGTCTGCTAGCAGACGCAGGCGTCCAAACAATGTATATTGTCTGCTAGCAGACGCAGGCGTCCAAACAATGTATATTGTCTGCTAGCAGACGCAGGCGTCCAAACAATGTATATCGTCTGCTAGCAGACGCAGGCGTCCAAACAATGTATATCGTCTGCTAGCAGACGCAGGCGTCCAAACAATGTATATCGTCTGCTAGCAGACGCAGGCGTCCAAACAATGTATATTGTCTGCTAGCAGACGCAGGCGTCCAAACAATGTATATTGTCTGCTAGCAGACGCAGGCGTCCAAACAATGTATATTGTCTGCTAGCAGACGCAGGCGTCCAAACAATGTATATCGTCTGCTAGCAGACGCAGGCGTCCAAACAATGTATATCGTCTGCTAGCAGACGCAGGCGTCCAAACAATGTATATTGTCTGCTAGCAGACGCAGGCGTCCAAACAATGTATATTGTCTGCTAGCAGACACAGGCGTCCAAACAATGTATATTGTCTGCTAGCAGACACAGGCGTCCAAACAATGTATATTGTCTGCTAGCAGACGCAGGCGTCCAAACAATGTATATTGTCTGCTAGCAGACGCAGGCGTCCAAACAATGTATATCGTCTGCTAGCAGACGCAGGCGTCCAAACAATGTATATCGTCTGCTAGCAGACGCAGGCGTCCAAACAATGTATATTGTCTGCTAGCAGACGCAGGCGTCCAAACAATGTATATTGTCTGCTAGCAGACACAGGCGTCCAAACAATGTATATTGTCTGCTAGCAGACGCAGGCGTCCAAACAATGTATATTGTCTGCTAGCAGACGCAGGCGTCCAAACAATGTATATTGTCTGCTAGCAGACGCAGGCGTCCAAACAATGTATATTGTCTGCTAGCAGACGCAGGCGTCCAAACAATGTATATCGTCTGCTAGCAGACGCAGGCGTCCAAACAATGTATATCGTCTGCTAGCAGACGCAGGCGTCCAAACAATGTATATTGTCTGCTAGCAGACGCAGGCGTCCAAACAATGTATATTGTCTGCTAGCAGACGCAGGCGTCCAAACAATGTATATTGTCTGCTAGCAGACGCAGGCGTCCAAACAATGTATATCGTCTGCTAGCAGACGCAGGCGTCCAAACAATGTATATCGTCTGCTAGCAGACGCAGGCGTCCAAACAATGTATATTGTCTGCTAGCAGACGCAGGCGTCCAAACAATGTATATTGTCTGCTAGCAGACGCAGGCGTCCAAACAATGTATATTGTCTGCTAGCAGACGCAGGCGTCCAAACAATGTATATCGTCTGCTAGCAGACGCAGGCGTCCAAACAATGTATATTGTCTGCTAGCAGACGCAGGCGTCCAAACAATGTATATTGTCTGCTAGCAGACGCAGGCGTCCAAACAATGTATATTGTCTGCTAGCAGACGCAGGCGTCCAAACAATGTATATCGTCTGCTAGCAGACGCAGGCGTCCAAACAATGTATATCGTCTGCTAGCAGACGCAGGCGTCCAAACAATGTATATTGTCTGCTAGCAGACGCAGGCGTCCAAACAATGTATATTGTCTGCTAGCAGACGCAGGCGTCCAAACAATGTATATTGTCTGCTAGCAGACGCAGGCGTCCAAACAATGTATATTGTCTGCTAGCAGACGCAGGCGTCCAAACAATGTATATCGTCTGCTAGCAGACGCAGGCGTCCAAACAATGTATATTGTCTGCTAGCAGACGCAGGCGTCCAAACAATGTATATTGTCTGCTAGCAGACGCAGGCGTCCAAACAATGTATATTGTCTGCTAGCAGACGCAGGCGTCCAAACAATGTATATCGTCTGCTAGCAGACGCAGGCGTCCAAACAATGTATATTGTCTGCTAGCAGACGCAGGCGTCCAAACAATGTATATTGTCTGCTAGCAGACGCAGGCGTCCAAACAATGTATATTGTCTGCTAGCAGACGCAGGCGTCCAAACAATGTATATCGTCTGCTAGCAGACGCAGGCGTCCAAACAATGTATATTGTCTGCTAGCAGACGCAGGCGTCCAAACAATGTATATTGTCTGCTAGCAGACGCAGGCGTCCAAACAATGTATATTGTCTGCTAGCAGACGCAGGCGTCCAAACAATGTATATTGTCTGCTAGCAGACGCAGGCGTCCAAACAATGTATATCGTCTGCTAGCAGACGCAGGCGTCCAAACAATGTATATTGTCTGCTAGCAGACGCAGGCGTCCAAACAATGTATATTGTCTGCTAGCAGACGCAGGCGTCCAAACAATGTATATTGTCTGCTAGCAGACGCAGGCGTCCAAACAATGTATATTGTCTGCTAGCAGACGCAGGCGTCCAAACAATGTATATTGTCTGCTAGCAGACGCAGGCGTCCAAACAATGTATATTGTCTGCTAGCAGACGCAGGCGTCCAAACAATGTATATCGTCTGCTAGCAGACGCAGGCGTCCAAACAATGTATATTGTCTGCTAGCAGACGCAGGCGTCCAAACAATGTATATTGTCTGCTAGCAGACGCAGGCGTCCAAACAATGTATATTGTCTGCTAGCAGACGCAGGCGTCCAAACAATGTATATTGTCTGCTAGCAGACGCAGGCGTCCAAACAATGTATATTGTCTGCTAGCAGACGCAGGCGTCCAAACAATGTATATTGTCTGCTAGCAGACGCAGGCGTCCAAACAATGTATATTGTCTGCTAGCAGACGCAGGCGTCCAAACAATGTATATCGTCTGCTAGCAGACGCAGGCGTCCAAACAATGTATATTGTCTGCTAGCAGACGCAGGCGTCCAAACAATGTATATTGTCTGCTAGCAGACGCAGGCGTCCAAACAATGTATATTGTCTGCTAGCAGACGCAGGCGTCCAAACAATGTATATTGTCTGCTAGCAGACGCAGGCGTCCAAACAATGTATATTGTCTGCTAGCAGACGCAGGCGTCCAAACAATGTATATTGTCTGCTAGCAGACGCAGGCGTCCAAACAATGTATATTGTCTGCTAGCAGACGCAGGCGTCCAAACAATGTATATTGTCTGCTAGCAGACGCAGGCGTCCAAACAATGTATATTGTCTGCTAGCAGACGCAGGCGTCCAAACAATGTATATTGTCTGCTAGCAGACGCAGGCGTCCAAACAATGTATATTGTCTGCTAGCAGACGCAGGCGTCCAAACAATGTATATTGTCTGCTAGCAGACGCAGGCGTCCAAACAATGTATATTGTCTGCTAGCAGACGCAGGCGTCCAAACAATGTATATTGTCTGCTAGCAGACGCAGGCGTCCAAACAATGTATATTGTCTGCTAGCAGACGCAGGCGTCCAAACAATGTATATTGTCTGCTAGCAGACGCAGGCGTCCAAACAATGTATATTGTCTGCTAGCAGACGCAGGCGTCCAAACAATGTATATTGTCTGCTAGCAGACGCAGGCGTCCAAACAATGTATATTGTCTGCTAGCAGACGCAGGCGTCCAAACAATGTATATTGTCTGCTAGCAGACGCAGGCGTCCAAACAATGTATATTGTCTGCTAGCAGACGCAGGCGTCCAAACAATGTATATTGTCTGCTAGCAGACGCAGGCGTCCAAACAATGTATATTGTCTGCTAGCAGACGCAGGCGTCCAAACAATGTATATTGTCTGCTAGCAGACGCAGGCGTCCAAACAATGTATATTGTCTGCTAGCAGACGCAGGCGTCCAAACAATGTATATTGTCTGCTAGCAGACGCAGGCGTCCAAACAATGTATATTGTCTGCTAGCAGACGCAGGCGTCCAAACAATGTATATTGTCTGCTAGCAGACGCAGGCGTCCAAACAATGTATATTGTCTGCTAGCAGACGCAGGCGTCCAAACAATGTATATTGTCTGCTAGCAGACGCAGGCGTCCAAACAATGTATATTGTCTGCTAGCAGACGCAGGCGTCCAAACAATGTATATCGTCTGCTAGCAGACGCAGGCGTCCAAACAATGTATATTGTCTGCTAGCAGACGCAGGCGTCCAAACAATGTATATTGTCTGCTAGCAGACGCAGGCGTCCAAACAATGTATATTGTCTGCTAGCAGACGCAGGCGTCCAAACAATGTATATTGTCTGCTAGCAGACGCAGGCGTCCAAACAATGTATATCGTCTGCTAGCAGACGCAGGCGTCCAAACAATGTATATCGTCTGCTAGCAGACGCAGGCGTCCAAACAATGTATATTGTCTGCTAGCAGACGCAGGCGTCCAAACAATGTATATCGTCTGCTAGCAGACGCAGGCGTCCAAACAATGTATATCGTCTGCTAGCAGACGCAGGCGTCCAAACAATGTATATTGTCTGCTAGCAGACGCAGGCGTCCAAACAATGTATATCGTCTGCTAGCAGACGCAGGCGTCCAAACAATGTATATTGTCTGCTAGCAGACGCAGGCGTCCAAACAATGTATATTGTCTGCTAGCAGACGCAGGCGTCCAAACAATGTATATTGTCTGCTAGCAGACGCAGGCGTCCAAACAATGTATATTGTCTGCTAGCAGACGCAGGCGTCCAAACAATGTATATTGTCTGCTAGCAGACGCAGGCGTCCAAACAATGTATATTGTCTGCTAGCAGACGCAGGCCGTCCCAAACAATGTATATTGTCTGCTAGCAGACGCAGGCGTCCAAACAATGTATATCGTCTGCTAGCAGACGCAGGCGTCCAAACAATGTATATTGTCTGCTAGCAGACGCAGGCGTCCAAACAATGTATATTGTCTGCTAGCAGACGCTGGCGTCCAAACAATGTATATCGTCTGCTAGCAGACGCAGGCGTCCAAACAATGTATATTGTCTGCTAGCAGACGCAGGCGTCCAAACAATGTATATTGTCTGCTAGCAGACGCAGGCGTCCAAACAATGTATATCGTCTGCTAGCAGACGCAGGCGTCCAAACAATGTATATTGTCTGCTAGCAGACGCAGGCGTCCAACAATGTATATTGTCTGCTAGCAGACGCAGGCGTCCAAACAATGTATATTGTCTGCTAGCAGACGCAGGCGTCCAAACAATGTATATTGTCTGCTAGCAGACGCAGGCGTCCAAACAATGTATATTGTCTGCTAGCAGACGCAGGCGTCCAAACAATGTATATTGTCTGCTAGCAGACGCAGGCGTCCAAACAATGTATATCGTCTGCTAGCAGACGCAGGCGTCCAAACAATGTATATTGTCTGCTAGCAGACGCAGGCGTCCAAACAATGTATATTGTCTGCTAGCAGACGCAGGCGTCCAAACAATGTATATCGTCTGCTAGCAGACGCAGGCGTCCAAACAATGTATATTGTCTGCTAGCAGACGCAGGCGTCCAAACAATGTATATCGTCTGCTAGCAGACGCAGGCGTCCAAACAATGTATATTGTCTGCTAGCAGACGCAGGCGTCCAAACAATGTATATTGTCTGCTAGCAGACGCAGGCGTCCAAACAATGTATATTGTCTGCTAGCAGACGCAGGCGTCCAAACAATGTATATTGTCTGCTAGCAGACGCAGGCGTCCAAACAATGTATATTGTCTGCTAGCAGACGCAGGCGTCCAAACAATGTATATTGTCTGCTAGCAGACGCAGGCGTCCAAACAATGTATATTGTCTGCTAGCAGACGCAAGGCGTCCAAAACATGTATATGGTCTGCTAGCAGTCGCAGGCGTCCAAACAATGTATATTGTCTGCTAGCAGACGCAGGCGTCCAAACAATGTATATTGTCTGCTAGCAGACGCAGGCGTCCAAACAATGTATATCGTCTGCTAGCAGACGCAGGCGTCCAAACAATGTATATTGTCTGCTAGCAGACGCAGGCGTCCAAACATTGTATATCGTCTGCTAGCAGACGCAGGCGTCCAAACAATGTATATCGTCTGCTAGCAGACGCAGGCGTCCAAACAATGTATATTGTCTGCTAGCAGACGCAGGCGTCCAAACAATGTATATTGTCTGCTAGCAGACGCAGGCGTCCAAACAATGTATATTGTCTGCTAGCAGACGCAGGCGTCCAAACAATGTATATTGTCTGCTAGCAGACGCAGCGTCCAAACAATGTATATTGTCTGCTAGCAGACGCAGGCGTCCAAAACAATGTATATCGTCTGCTAGCAGACGCAGGCGTCCAAACAATGTATATCGTCTGCTAGCAGACGCAGGCGTCCAAACAATGTATATTGTCTGCTAGCAGACGCAGGCGTCCAAACAATGTATATTGTCTGCTAGCAGACGCAGGCGTCCAAACAATGTATATTGTCTGCTAGCAGACGCAGGCGTCCAAACAATGTATATTGTCTGCTAGCAGACGCAGGCGTCCAAACAATGTATATTGTCTGCTAGCAGACGCAGGCGTCCAAACAATGTATATTGTCTGCTAGCAGACGCAGGCGTCCAAACAATGTATATCGTCTGCTAGCAGACGCAGGCGTCCAAACAATGTATATTGTCTGCTAGCAGACGCAGGCGTCCAAACAATGTATATCGTCTGCTAGCAGACGCAGGCGTCCAAACAATGTATATCGATCTGCTAGCAGACGCAGGCGTCCAAACAATTTATTATTGTCTGCCTAGCAGACGCAGGCGTCCAAACAATGTATATTGTCTGCTAGCAGACGCAGGCGTCCAAACAATGTATATTGTCTGCTAGCAGACGCAGGCGTCCAAACAATGTATATTGTCTGCTAGCAGACGCAGGCGTCCAAACAATGTATATTGTCTGCTAGCAGACGCAGGCGTCCAAACAATGTATATTGTCTGCTAGCAGACGCAGGGCGTCCAAACAATGTATATCGTCTGCTAGCAGACGCAGGCGTCCAAACAATGTATATCGTCTGCTAGCAGACGCAGGCGTCCAAACTATGTATATTGTCTGCTAGCAGACGCAGGCGTCCAAACAATGTATATTGTCTGCTAGCAGACACAGGCGTCCAAACAATGTATATTGTCTGCTAGCAGACGCAGGCGTCCAAACAATGTATATTGTCTGCTAGCAGACGCAGGCGTCCAAACAATGTATATCGTCTGCTAGCAGACGCAGGCGTCCAAACAATGTATATTGTCTGCTAGCAGACGCAGGCGTCCAAACAATGTATATTGTCTGCTAGCAGACGCAGGCGTCCAAACAATGTATATTGTCTGCTAGCAGACGCAGGCGTCCAAACAATGTATATTGTCTGCTAGCAGACACAGGCGTCCAAACAATGTATATCGTCTGCTAGCAGACGCAGGCGTCCAAACAATGTATATTGTCTGCTAGCAGACGCAGGCGTCCAAACAATGTATATCGTCTGCTAGCAGACGCAGGCGTCCAAACAATGTATATCGTCTGCTAGCAGACGCAGGCGTCCAAACAATGTATATTGTCTGCTAGCAGACACAGGCGTCCAAACAATGTATATCGTCTGCTAGCAGACGCAGGCGTCCAAACAATGTATATGTCTGCTAGCAGACGCAGGCGTCCAAACAATGTATATCGTCTGCTAGCAGACGCAGGCGTCCAAACAATGTATATCGTCTGCTAGCAGACGCAGGCGTCCAAACAATGTATATCGTCTGCTAGCAGACGCAGGCGTCCAAACAATGTATATTGTCTGCTAGCAGACGCAGGCGTCCAAAACAATGTATATTGTCTGCTAGCAGACACAGGCGTCCCAAACAATGTATATTGTCTGCTAGCAGACGCAGGCGTCCAAACTTACCCGTTAGCACGTCGCACGCAGTATAGGTGGATGGATGGATGGATAGATAGTGCTCACGATTAACACAAATGCATAAAAATGCATAAGCTAGTCAGTCACAAGGTACTGAATAAAACGTCTTGGGAGTTCACCAACAACATTGTCTAAAATCATGTTTGTATCATTATTACTGACAAATATATCTTTGTATCTATGTTATGAAATAGTTTACAAAAATTCTGAGCGAAAATGTGCGTATGCTGCAATAAATATGCATTCCTACATAAGCTGCGTGGGGAAGATCCTTTGATCAGGTTTGTGTCGCCCATGTTTTGTAACACGCGCATACGTGATGTTATCCTCGAGGCAATAATATCTGTACCTGTGGTTCATACGGTTCAGATAAAGGTCATTGAGTATTTAATTAAAATTAATATAAAGCCTACCAACAAGCATATGATCCGATACTTGATGTTGAATGTTGCTCGCAGAAGCATTAATAGATATGACACTTTAAC